>LAPY01000262.1:60705-76176 GCA_000970635.1 Eragrostis tef
CCCCGTCGGCGCGGGGCGAAGGCCGCCGGTGAGGCCTGGGGGCGAAGCATCGAACACGGGGCTTCCCTTAGCCTCATCCCACCCGTAAACTTCAGATCGAACGGCAGAGGCTAGCAGCGGGGCTTGATCCTTACATTTTACAAATCAGACCCCGAACTGGATCGCGACTATCGGTCGCGATCCAACATTTTACATAAAACCCCCTAACTGGATCGCAATTATTGATCGCGATCTAATTATTTGCATATACCCCCCTAATTAGGATCGGGATTATTAATCGCGATCCAAATATTTTCTTTTAAACCCCTGAATGATATGGATATTTCATAAAGGTCTAAAGTTGCAATCTCCCATGGCGGCTGCTCCTTCCCGTCCGCCGACGGCGACGGCAAATAAACTCCGGCTTCTCCGACAGGCACCTCGATGCTCCTATGCGAAGGAAGAAGCCGGCTACCCCGGCGGAAGAACCAGCGGAGCAGGATCGTGCTCATTCAAGGGAGATTGTAACTTCAGGCGCGAGCTCCGGGTGATGAACTCCATCTCCGGCGCCGCCGCCGCCCCCGATGAGGTCGCCGAGGCGGAGATCACCAACACCGAGTAGCTCGATTCGTCGTCCGTCGTCTCCATGCCGCAGTCCTTCCTCAAAGTACCGAGTGCTGTCCCGCCTGCCGACCTTCCCCTCCTAGTTGGCCGGAGATTATGCTGATAGCCTTGGTTTTCATGCCTCATATCTATGGGAGTTGTTGGTTAGAAAAACATTGCACAATTTTGGACTGCAAGCTTGCATTTGATCGAATTTTCTTGTCTGCACGTAATTGATGAATATTTTTAGCCAATTCGATTAAATTAGGTTCTGTTCTTGAAGTTATTCAGGTTCAGCAAGCAGTCTAACTCGTGCAGAACACAGAGCTCATTTGATTTGTAGCTTACTAAATATGAATATTATCATAGTTTCTCTTGTCAGAACTCAGTCTGCTTTCATCACACCAAAATGAACACATGGAACATAGCTGGCTTTTCGAATACATTCAGAGAAAAAAAAATACATAGCTGTATTCCAGCACCATGCCACGGGCTGCTCTCTAAGTGCCAACCCACAAACATCAACTAGTACTCCATAAAAACGTTCCACATCAGTAAATTGAGATCCAGCGAAGGAAGAACAAAATACTACGGCACAGCTCCACAACAGCTGATAGTTCAGGTGATGTTGATCTCTTAGCCAAGGTGTCGCTACTTCTATTCGACGATCTTAACCTTCTTCTTCTTTTTTGTCTTCTCTGGTGTAGTCTGCGGCATCTCTGAGGTCGTGTTGCTCTCTGCACCACGAGCATGAGATCCTTCAGAGGCCTTGCTTGCCACATTTGAGTGCCCCAAACTGCTTTCATCCTTTCTCTTCTTGTGCTTGGGTGTTCGCTCTGCGCCCAGTGAAAGCGCAGAACCTTGGCTGCTGCGGTTCTTGGATGCGCCAGTAAACCGAGACATAGTCTTCCTAGAAGAACCTGGAAGGTAATACACACTCGCGTCAATGGAAATCTAGTCCATCGGAACGTCTATTTATAAAACAGAATGACATGTTAGAAAATTTAACAGAAGGTCCTCAGAGAGACGAAAGGTATTTGAACCCGGCATTCCAATTCAGCCAGTAGCTATCATCTTACCTCCAGATTTCCTACTGCTAGGAGTAAGGCCCACTAAACTTGGTTTCTCCAGTTCCTCGCGTCCAGGATAACGAACTAAGGAAACTCGGCGTGAAATCTTCCCAACTGGATTTTATTAGGTTAGAGGGAAAAAAGTTAGCATACAGAAATCATACAGCATGAGTGACAGGTGTGAACTGAGAAAAGCCAACAGGATTAGAACAATGCCTCAGACAAGTAATGCGTTCTTCCATCCAATTTTGACAAAGAAAAAAAAAGGTGTGATTAAAATGAATATATTCTAGTTCCTAGCCCTAGTTTTCATATGCCTCAGTAAAAATGATCATGAGAAATACATACAGATACCAAATCCAATAGTAAATAATACTGATCAAGACAGTATCATCCTTATTTTATAAAGTTGGAAGGTATATGCTAACTTTTTTCCATGAAACAATTATATGTCATGCTGCAAACAACACTGATTCACCATAAGTCACAACAAGAGTAAGGTCAACATTTCTGAAATCAAATGTGATCATATACTAGTACGCTCGATGGTAGCAGGCTCATTATATATTTAAGTTATACATGAACTGGTGATTTTTGCTTATGCAGCTTGCAAGAAAAACTAACAAACGACTCCCTAAAACAACTAGCCCAAGAAAAAATATATATCAACACATAAGAGTTCATAGCAAACTTCTATTTTGATAAAGTGAGGAAAGCATTTCTGCACCATAAATTAAAAAAATAATTCGATATATCAGCATACCAGCTTTTGTTTCTGAACCTGATGGCAGGAAGACAGTTGCATCTGGCTGCTGAGAAGCAAAGCTAACAAGATCATAAGATTTTCCTGCCAAATTAAGTGTGTTAGCTATAGCTGTTTTTTTTCTTTGGAAAAGTTAAAAACAGTAATTTGCCCCCAGCAACATAACGTTGGGAATGCAAGTGGCCTCATTTATCAGATTAGCATTGCTGATTTAATGTTTATAGTAAAAAGATGTATGCTCTTTCTTGGAAAAACTAAAGTACGAGTGAACCAAACACAAAAAAATGGTTCCAAAAAGTTAATGTCTAGAATGCTTAAAAGGTAGTACGCCAAGTTATAACTAGTCAGAAACATTTCAGTTATCTTACCCGAGGAACTCTCCAAAGTGCCCAAATTTCCATCATGTAGCTTAAGAGAAAGCTCTTTACCATGAAAATCAGACACATCTAACTGCATGTAACATAGAAAAATTGCATTGGGCCTCAATAATGCAGCAAATTGACAACAGACCACTGGGATGAAAAAGAAAAAGAACCCACATCACCTTATCTTTAGGCCACTGTATTAGCCAAAATTCTTTTGAGTCTGTCGGTGAGATGTCGAACATGGCTTCCTCTTGGACCTCCTCAAGTGACGGTCCAGGCTCATAGCTGCAGCGGTTGCAGCAAACTTCAGGTGTCAGGGAATAGAAATAGACCGAGCATATAATTTATAGAACAATATAAATTAACACAATTGGTGGGGGTGTAGCTGCATTCTACCAAGTTTGTTCTAATAGGAAAAGACATTGCCAGTGCTTAAGAAGAGAAAGAAAAGGGAATGTTATCAACCTTTATTTACTATAGAACGATGGCTACTATGAACAAGCTTTGAATTATTATATTCTCTTTACCATCTATCTAAATGGCTATAATAAGCGGATGTTCATTGAGACAGCAAATCGGCAAACAAGCCAGGTATAAACACGGTAAAGCAATTATCATTCCAGAGAACAATTCCTGATAGCAAGAACAATGGAAAGCAAGGGAATGGTAGTATCATACCGCCCCACTGCTACGCCCTTCACCATCTCAGCCGCAAACCAAAGCTCCTCTTATGCCTCCCTCAACCCCCGAATTCGTTGGAAAATGAGCAGCACCCAGACCTCAGGTATATTGACCTTGCGCGCTGAAAAGAAAAAATTGGGACCATCCGAATGAAGTGTAGAGAACTAAGTACTCGATTGCTCAGAATCAAGGCAAGGACAAGGTCTCCAAACAGTGAAAACCTGTGAAGACCAGCTCAATCAAAGTAGGGATACTCACCGACAAGAAAAGAAGAAATCCGTCAGGGAGGGGGCGAGCCGGCGAGGGTGAACGGAGGCTGTTCGCAGATAGAGACACTTCGGCGGGGATGCCGTGTCCCGTCGCCGGCGGGAAGGCCGCCGGTGGTGAGGGCGAAGAAAATGCGCGGCGGCGGCCAGTGGAGACGGGGGAGCCGGAGCACGAGCGAAAACCCTTGGGTCCAGTTTCACCCCAGATTCTGGGCTTCTGGGCACTCCATCTATATCGTCCGTGGGCTCAGGCTTCGGGCCGCCTCTTGTGGGTAAGATGCGCATGGAAATGGGCCTCCAGTCGGATACCACACAGCGATACGTTTCGAGGACAGTCCAACACAAAAGAAAAAAGGGGGAAAAAAACGTTTTCCAACGAGCGTCGCGCGTTGCGGGACTTCCACGCTATGAGGAAGTTAGGAACGCAGCCGCATATGCCCGGAATGTGACCGAATCAAGCACGACTCACGCTCGTGCAGAGTCCAGTCCACGGACGGCCTCCGTTCGCGCCCCGTGTTCTCTGCCTCTTCTCCTTGCGCGGTCTGTCCGCTCGTGTAACTGAAGGCCTTGTCGCGCACGCGCCGCGCCTCCAGAATTGTTCTCCGCATCAATCAATCAGCCGCGTCCCTGTCTGGGCCATCGAAGCCATCGGCCCCCGCCCGCGCTGCGGCGTTCGTGTTCCTCCTGTGCCCACCGTCCATCGGCCGGCCTTGATCGATCTCCCGCTGCAAGCGGCGCGTCTTGGGCGACGTAGCGGCTGGATGGAGATCGAGCGAGCGATGCGCGGGAGCAGCGACGCCCGGCTGCGCGCCAAGTACGACGCCGCCGTCCGCGTCGTCCGCCGCGCCTTCGCGCTCTACCCGTACGTACACACGCCCCCTCTCCCTCCCTCCTCCCACCCGCCTCGCCTTCTGCTACCACAGATGCTCGCGCCTCGCCATGGCTCGCCTAGTGACATTAGGCGCATTGCGTTCCAGCTCTTTTCAGGATTACTCCATGATCGATGAGCCTGAGGAAGCTGTTACGCCACAGCACTTGTGCTCACTCAGCTACCCGTCATTTGAGTAGTATGCCAACTGCTAGTTCTTCAAGAACCAGCGAGTGTTCCAACTAACATGTGCTGATGCTGATGAAACTAAGCACTCGTTCCTGCCTGCAACACACACATGCATGACACTACTGGTAGTTGTTCTACAATCCTACACCACTTTCTCCTATACGTATTTGTTTGACTCGATCTCCTGTACTGTTGCACATACACGCGCCCAGATGTTCGTAAAGTGAAAGAGAAAAGGCACCACTGCTAGTAGCACTCTAGTTTTTTAGTGTAGCAGTTGGTATTGGTAACAGTGTTTGTCTCATTTTGTCGGAAACTTCGCCTTGCAGGTTTGACGAACTCGCCTTCAGCTTCAACGGCGGCAAAGATTCAACTGTACTTTTCTTGCCACGCGCTTCTTCTCCTCGTATGTTTAAATATGCTGATGATGGTTACAGCTTACTAACCATCGACACATGGCTTCAACAGGTGCTGCTGCATTTGCTTCGGGCTGGCCACTACCTTTACAGAACAAGTTCAGGCGATACAGACGGAACAGTTCGGACCGTTCAGAACTGCCGTATGCGGACCATCTACTTCGAGGAGCCTAATGCTTTCCCTGAAATCGATTCATTCACCTACGACACAGCGTCGACGTAAGACCTCTTCGGCTTTGACTTATACGTCGTCTCTTGAGAGGTTGAGTGGCGTAGAGGCTTAATGCTGTTCTCTCACCTATGTTCTGCAGCTACGGCTTGCCATTGGAAATTATTAGGACTGATTTTAAATCTGGACTCGAAGCCCTGCTGAAGGACAAACCGACCAAAGCAATCTTCCTTGGCACTAGAAATGGGGATCCGAACGCAGTAACTCTCTAGAATTATAGAGCATTTTCCAACACTTTAGTTGCGCATTTTGTGTTTTACACAACTGCAGACCCACCTGTAATTACAATGTGAAATCGTTGTAGGTTGGCCAACAGCAGTTCTCCCCTAGTTCACCTGGCTGGCCTCCTTTCATGAGGATCAACCCTATATTGGACTGGTCCTACAGGTCTGCCTCCTGAATCATGCTCATGCCACTCAACCAAGAGAATGTCATTTCCCTCGCAGAAAATAAGAAGGGTACTAATTCAAATGCTTTTCTGTGACAGCGATGTTTGGACTTTCCTCTTAACCTGCAACGTCAAATACTGCAGCCTCTATGATCAAGGGTATGATTTTCTTACTCGTCCCAAGTAGCTGTAGATGTTACTTCTCATTCAGACAAATTAGTCTTGTGAGCTGTTATTGCACTTCCTCTGTCATCAGGTACACTTCTATTGGCAGCATACATGACACTGTTCCAAATGAACTTCTGCGTGACGGCTCTGGCGGGTTTAGACCGGCATACATGCTATCAGATCCAAGTCTTGAAAGGGCTGGTAGATCAAAGAAAAAGAAAACTGGAAAGCAAAATGCTTCAGCTAATTGCACTGTGACTAGGCAGATGAGTAGGTTGTAGAAAATGTATAGCCACTGTAAAATACAGTCTTTGTTGTCTTTCATGCGTCAAGTTCATTAATTTTGATGAATTATGTGTGTATGGATCGCTATGTGTTCGGTGGTACCCCGCTTCAGTATTTTTTTTTCATATTAATGCAGTTTCACGTGATAATTATACGTACGTGCAAATGAAATTCGTAATGCCACTTCTTATTTCTTTTCTATTTTCTATTCTTTTATATAAAGAGTTGTGGGGGATGCACTATTCCAGATGCTCCTTTCAGCTTGTGGCTCCTCCACTCAATTTGATCCCCCCTACTCCTTTTAGATTCAACCATATGGATTCCCAACGATTTTTTTTTCTCGAACGCGCAGGAGAGTTGCGTGTCATTTAATTAAGGAGAAGAATTCGGCCAGGGATTAGCCTTATACATGCATGCGCGCCGGGTATATCATAGAGCAACCTACACACATCAGGACACTCTAGGACATTAGTTGCCCAAGCCTCCTAGCACCGGCCATCTTCCAAAGGGAGGCCTCATCTGCTATGTGACGAATTATAACATGTTGCTGTAGCCTTTCGCCGTAAAAAACGCAGCGGTTCCTTTGGTTCCAAATTGCCCAAGAAACGAGCATTACCAATGTGTTGAAGCCCTTCTTTTTCTCCTGTGGTACGCTCCTTAACGCTCTCCGCCACCAAATCTTGAAGGATTGGTCATCGGACGAAGGAGTAAGCGCTTGCAGCCCCACCTTGGCGAGAGAATGGAACCAAACCTCCCTGGCCACAACACAATTGACAAGTATGTGTTGTATGTTTTCCTCCTCTTGGTCACACATGGGACACTTCTCGGGATGTTGTAACCCTCTTCGTGCTAGGCGATCCGCCGTCCAACACCTGTTTAAGATGGCAAGCCAAAGGAAAAGTTTCACCTTGAGTGGAGCCCACGACTTCCATAGTCTCTTATATGGTTCGAATTTGGTCGCTCCTGTGAAGAATCTGTCATATGCCGATTTGGTTGTGAACTTGCCCGACGCATCCGGAGTCCAAATGTAAGTGTTCCCAACGATTTTTAAATTGCAACCGCGAAGTGCCCATGGAATCTAACTAGAGAATGCGTACTCTTATGTACCTTTGATGTATCACGTTCCACCCAACACATAAATAAGAAGCGCGTGGTTACATTACCTTTCTGATAAAAGTTGTTAAAAAAATCAACACACACACATCAAATATCTGTTCCCACTATTGCAATAAATCGAAAACATTCCAACCGCTGTGATTATTATTATTTAGCATCGTTCATCATCATGGATGTTTCTTGGTTAATTATGTTCTGACAAGGCATGGTCGTTTCCCGTGGTGTCTTAATTTGATTATGAGGACATTTGGATTACAGCTAGCCTCCTCATAAACATTGGGGTTTTGCACTTTTGCTTTTGACCAATGCTCTACGGGTGTGATTGGTCACATCCAAGGGTTGGTAGGATTAATTCCAGCTTAAGCCTGCCTTTAATGATGCAATGACGAGCTAAGCAAGTTTTGATCTGTTCAAGCTTTTTGTTTGATTGTTGGCTCGGTTTGGGTGAGATCAACTTGTCTTAGGCGTAGTGAGTATTTAATTACATTACCTCCCTCTTAAACCTCACCTTACCCTTTCTCCTCCATTTTCTTCGCCAATGCAAAACAGATTGATCATTGGTTTATACATGTGTAAATGAAATATCAAGATTCATGCAAGAATTGATAATCTAAATTGTACGGCTCCTCGCTCTGCATGCACATCACAGTCCGTTGCATCCTTGTAGATTGTTTGCCCACGTGATATATACTAACCGCAAGGACGACACAACACTTTGCCAAATCATGAGCTTCCATTTAGAACATGGCTTCTAGGAAAACATGTCTATCCAAACTTTGCATAAATTGTGCTTGAACACGGATTGGGCCATTATTATGCCCGTGCCTCTACTGGCTTGCCAATTTATTTCGCAGCAACGTTGCCCTTTGATGCAGCACAACCTGGTCTTCGTCCATCACATCAGTGCAAGACCGTCGGCACGCATCATTGAGCGAAGACCAGAGTGGAGCACGTCAGCACCGCGCCGTGTCTACGGAGCACGAGCTGCCCGCAGAATTTGGGAGAAAAAGAACCGGAGGAGGGAGGAAAGAGAAAGATCCAACGCATAAACAGCATCCGAAACGTGCAGTCTATCCACGCACGCAGCAGCCTTCGTCGCTCCCGTCCGTCACTAGCTGCCTTTTGATCCCCCTCTTCCCGTTTCTCTCCACCTCCTTCCTCACTAGGCAAAGCAGCCGGGTCACGCCTCCCTCCACTCCTCAACCGCTTCGCTCCCGCCTGCCGCCTCGCCGGAGGAGGAGGATGGAGATCGATGAGGCAGTGCGCGGGAGCAGCGACCGCCGGATGCGCACCAAGTACGGGAACGCCGTCTACGTCGTCCAGCGGGCCTTCGCGCTCTACCCGTAAGCTCCCTCTTCCCCCTGCTCCTCCTGCACCTTCCCTCGACGCCGGGCGGATTGGGCAAGCTCCCCCTTCCCCTCCTGCCCCCTCCTCCATCTTCCCTCGACGCGGGGCGGATTGGGTTCGCGACGGACGGCGATAGTGTGCTAGTTCCGCGGCGATCCACGTGGGCGCTTCAGATTCGCCGTGGAAGGTGCTCGCCGCGCGCGCGATCGGGTCGGGATTCAGCAAGCGCGAGCTGGTGGTGGCGCTTGTCCCGCCCGTTGTGCGGGTGGGTTTGTTGTGGACTGGTTGATCCAATGAAGCGATAGACTGGGGTTTGGGGAAGCGGTTGCGGGGATATGTGCGTTGTAGGATGGAGTTGACGCATGCTGACGGAGCAGATCTCAAACTGTCTGGCTTAGAAGCTGTTCGCTACCGAATGCACTGTCTGTATCTATGTTTTGCTTACGCAGTAGCAACGTCAATTGTGAATACGGGGTTGTGATTATGTTTCTATTTAGCTGACTGTGCAAACCGCATGCTTGCTAGTATATGTTGTCATAGTCATTTAATGAGATTTTGAAGCGACATGGGTTTTCTGCCACTGCCAGACCAGCATATCCTAGTTGAGAATTTGATGCTATCAGACTGTCACAAAGCTTTCGTATCTGTTGCCTTAGATCATGATTCAAGTGAGGGGTTACAGTAGTTGTCCTGAAACTCCTGGAAGTAGGTACATTGCTTTGATTGTTGCTTAGTCAGACTGTTCTGGGTGTTCTTAAGTTAGTTCCTGGGAGTAAAGTGTTTCAAATTACTTTTATGTGGTGTAAAGAACTTCGTAGCTGTTGTTTCTAAGTTGCTATTTGGAACTTTATTATTCAAGTCAATGTGCACCCTTCAGATATTCTAAAATCCATGGTTCTTTCTTGATTAACTCTTAGCCTGTAACTGTCACCCTTGTATTCTCTTAGAGTTCAATCTAGTAAATATGCACTGAATCTGTGGGTAAGTATCTCAGCCTTTCAATCTCTGCATTGCAAATAGGATAAATGTTAGATGACCTTGAAATGTGCATTTAATACTAGGTAGTTTATAATCCTAAGTATGTTTTCTTAAACATTTTGTGTGTGTATGCCTATTTTGGTGGGAGTTGAGCACCAAGACTCTTTACAAATATCTTTACTGTCTAAAGAACATTGGTCTCATTTCTCAGGTTTGAAGAAGTTGCCTTCAGCTTTAATGGTGGGAAAGATTCAACTGTAAGTATCAATTCTCTTTTCCGCATCATGTTTCTGTATGTTCAGTGATAATTGATATCGCTTGATAAGTTTGACAGTCTACAAATGCTATGTATCAATAGGTGCTCCTGCATTTGATTCGGGCTGGTTACTACCTTTACAAAAAAGATTCTGGTGATGGTTCCCAAATGGATGTTGTTAAAAACTGTCCTTTGCGTACCATATATTTTGAAAGCCCTTGCGCTTTCCCTGAAATCAATTCATTCACCTACGAGACTGTCTCAACGTAAGAACCAGCTATTTTTTGTTTTTATTGCTCCCTTTGTCCAATTTGTAGCTTTGAGAAGCCAAATGAATATCCTTCTTTTTATTCTTTGTTCACACTCTACAGTTACGGTTTGCCACTGGAAACTATCCGATCAGATTTCAAGTCTGGTCTAGAAGGCCTACTTAAAGAAAAGCCTACTAAAGCAATTTTCATTGGCACAAGAATCGGTGATCCAAATGCGGTAGTCCCATGTTCCATTGCTTAGTTGTGTTTCAAAACCACATTGACCTATTATTTTCAATGCATATGCCCATTGGCATTCACATTTTGTTACACTTTTTGGTATCTCGACAGACTCAATAATATTTACCACTTTGAAATTGCAGGTTGGTCAAGAACAGTTCTCTCCCAGTTCACCTGGTTGGCCTCCTTTCATGAGGGTGAATCCTATCTTGGATTGGTCATACAGGTTTCTGCCCTGATCATGTAAATCAATCAACCTTCCCTTTTCCATTATGCTAATTCAGATATTGATGAGTATTTATTTTCTTTGACCACAGGGATGTTTGGTCTTTTCTTTTAACATGTAATGTCAAGTACTGCAGCCTTTATGATCAAGGGTAGGTTCTTTTTAACGTGCCAGACCCTCAAATGAGTTATTTCTTGTTTGCAATTCCTTAGGTGTTAGCCTTTTTTTTCAATAATACCACTGACACCATTTTGATGCTGTTGAGTTAAAAAGAAAAATCATCTATAAAGGATTTGCTCTTCCTTTGGATGAATAGTTTTGATTCTTCACATTGAGCTTAAGTTCATTTTGTGAAGCCATCCAGTAATAAAGCTGCTGCTGGAACAATATTGTCTTTCTTATAAACTTTAACATATAACTTCCTTATTTCTCGTATTTCTGCTTATTTCAGGTATACTTCGATTGGTAGCATACATGATACTGTTCCTAATGCACTTCTCAGCGATTCATCATGTGGGAAGAGTTTTAGACCAGCATACATGCTATCAGATGGAAGGCTTGAAAGAGCTGGTAGAACAAAAAAGGCTAATAACAAAATGGAAATAAATTCTGTTGCAAGCAATGGAATGACCAATACCGAGGGAGAGCAGATGGTCTCACGCTCAGCTTCAATTGTTATAGTTGGTGATATAATATTGTTAGTAGTCTCTTCAACTTACTATAAAGCAATTTTATTGTGTTATGCTCATTATTGCTTGGAATATTGTTTTTTCATGGTAGCAATGGAAGCTGTGATGATCATTTTTTAATTATTTTTGAATATGTAATGTTGCAAATTTTACTGTTTATCAATAGTGGAGAAACAACAAAGCAAGTTGAGAAAAGTTTAGCCAATCGTTCCAGATTCCATGTAATACATTTTCTATTGTTATTATTTACTAATGTCAGAAAACTTATTTTTTCTGTTTCCATTTTGTCATGTTTCCTGAAAATCCATTGATGATCCCAACTGATAATCAGACTTCAATGTTTTCTGGAAGTGACTGATTCCTTATTAAACTTTATTTTACCCAGTTTAATTATATTTTTCCATTTTGTTGCTTCAGATTTGGCACAACTGAAGATAAATTAGGAGCAGCCTTATGCAATAAGCTTCATGCGATCGACTGGCGCGTTTCTCATATCCCACCATCTTTATCTGAATTGCCTGTCATCTTCGGGGAATTTAATCTAACAAAACATGAGTGTGATGGCCTTGTAGATTGACTCTGTTGCTGAAGAAGTTGAGCGTTGTAAATCTACAGATGACATGGTCAGTTCTAGAGACTTACCCTTTTTTCAAGTTTTCTAGTTAGTCATGTACTAAAATTTGGATTCTATATAAGGTATTTATGTTTGGAGGACTTGGGCCCCTGCATTCAGACGTTTCTTTGGCTGGTGTCGCAAAAGCATTTGGAGTTCGTCTGGTGCGCCCGTTAAACTCTTTCTTCCTGCACAAGGGATTCCCTGTAGTATTCCTTAATTTCTGATCTTTTCTGTATGAATTCTTGATGTTATTATATTTTTTGGGGTGTTTCATGCATTGCTTATTCGAGATAGATGAAAATCTTGTAGCTTGAACTAGGGCTGCATTATTATCATCACAAGAAAATCATGTGGTGGCTGCAATATGAGATGTAGAAGTTCTCAATTGCATAACTGTGTCATGCATCAAACATTTTTTTTTCAATGATTTTGTATTATCTGCTTATCTATCTTTTAATTATAATAGGCTCCCGATGAAGAATTTGAGGACTATCTTAGTCAAATCATGGGAGATGATTACACTGGTGATTAGAAATGAGGTAATCTGGATTTCAAACGTTGATTGATGGTGTTGCTGTTTTTAGCAAAGCGCAGTCTTGTCATTTAACTCCTTTCCGTTTCTTTTCCAGATGGCTTTGTTGCCGGAGGGTATTACTGAACTGTTGCATCACAAATCGCTACCGTTACCATTGGTACATGTTACTAACCTTCTGTTGTTTTGGTGCATCTCTTTTACATCTATTCTGAAATTACATATTTGGTCACTCTTTTGGGGTTTCCTAGGGGCATAGGTTTCCAGAAACTATCATATGACAATGCTATGGTATAATTCTGAGGCAGCAGTGGTAAAGTGCATTTTTTCTCTCAAATAAATAAGAAAATGCGTACTGAGCTGTGAAGTTTATCACCTTTCTTTTTAAAGGGGAAAAAAGAGGCCAGTCTTGTTTATTATATTTACGCAACTGGTTTAGAACAAAAAGTGCTTTATTATGGTTGATTCTAGCCAAATTTGTTTTCATTTGTCTTATATATTATTTATTTTGCAGATTAAATGCAAAAATGTCATCACTTTTTCTGCAACAAACGTGGATGAACTAGAGATCGAGTGGGATTGTCTTCTAGACACCCAGGAGAGCGGTTTAGTGCGGGCAAAACCTTTTGTGTCGAAACATCTTCGCACTGCGCTTTCAGATGTATGTCTCCCTGTCATTGTAAATTTGTGCTTTTGGGTCAAATCCTGTTTGTGGAAACATATATTATTTTCACTTCCTAACATTTAGAAAAATATGTGTTTCTTTAACTGTCAATCAATCTGAATCCTTGTTCTCACGAACAAGTTTAAATCTATTTGTTCTACCAAACTACATCCATTATTTGTTCTACCATATTACATTCATTCTCCGTTTGATTAGCTGTGCTGCGATCCAAGATGGCACCTTCCTTGGTTGCAATCAAATTCTGTCTAATTGGATAAATGCCAGGGTTAAGTTTCATGAATTACATTTATGTTTGATATCCATTCTCGTTTTTTTGTTAACAAAATTGATCTTCAATGCTTCTCTTGCTGAGATACCTCATCAGTTGATTATTACTATAATGTGAACTTGCTTGCTGCTTACTTCTTCAGGCTAAAATTGCTCCAGTCCTTGCAAAACTATGTTTAGAGTTTTCTGATGTTTACATAGGTATGATGCCTCTGTGGATCTTTCCCCTGTATTTCATCTTATGTGCCCTTGTAGTCCATTTGACGATGCTTAATGATTGATATTTCATGCAGGGTCCTATCGGGTCTCTAGAAGTGGACCTTTGGTTGTGAATCTTACTGGAAAGGTAGATGATGAGTTCTTTGGACAGGATGATTTCTTTGATCCCACTAAATTCCATAATAAATGCTAATTTGTATATGTGCAATTCCATTTGTGCATTAAACTCACCGAGAAGGAATATGGTTACTGCACTATTGTGCAGGTCCATTGTAGCATACACATCCGCAACCTTAATCTCTAGACGAAAACAATATGCAAACTTCAGGGTAATGAGAATGTACAAATAACTGGTATTGGAGAAGTACATTCGCTATTCTCTGGCTCAGATAGGAACAGCTTAGTAACTGGCATGTGCTTTCTACTTCTATGGTTGACTTCATGGGGTACCATGTTTCTTATGTAGTTGTTTCCCCACTTAATTTCAGGATTACCAGAGGGTAGAAGCGGCTGCGGAGAAGCTGATGAGCAGCTTTGAAGGACACTTTTCCCAAGTTGACAATTGCAAATAAGCTCTTGGAGTACACACTTCCACATTCTTGCCACATTCTTTCCGCCTGAAGCTCTGAAATTGCGCAGGACTAATGATGGTGCATTATGGTGTCCAGATATCTTAAACCAACGACCAAAATAAACCGACTATGCTGCCAAATATTATTTAGGAAACATAGGAATTTTGTTGTAGAAGATCAGTAGAAATTGCTGAACAAGTAAAGGTGCTTAGGCCTTGACTGGGCGTCCAGGTGGGCAAATATTTTGACCGGGGTTTGAGCCCTTATTATTCACTGGAAATCAATTCAATTATATTACAGTTTACAACATAACTTATTCTCAATTCCGGTGCCTTCAGTTGATTTGATGTTTTGTACGTCTGGCATTACTTATCGATGATACTGTGGATGGTAAAATATGTCTTCATATTCTGAGAGTTGCAGTTAAATTTTTTAGTGTTGGGTTCCAATACCGGCAGTAGCTTTGATCTTTTGGCACTCACGGCATGATTTCTTCATGGTAATATGGGTTGCGAAATTCTTCTCTCTTTTTTTTTTCATTCTATGACTGTAGGGCGATGGATTTTTTTTAAGGAAAAACTTGACCAATAGACAATAGTCACTCAAAATCTCACCTGTCCTCGCTCGTCCTAAGATTCGAGCGTTGCACTGCTTGGAGCAAAGTAAATTGTAGAAGACGCCTAAAGTAAATCCTCGATCAAATAGGTCAAATCGTGAGATTTTGGAGTCCCAAGTGCGCCGTACATACGGAGTACTTTGTGATCAAATCATTCGCGGCAGTCGGAACCACACAACAGTAAAACGGTAACTAGCAGCATGTTTTACTTCTACCTGGTTTGTATACAAACAGTACGCATACGCACCCCTGCAGTAGCCAGTATTTATCCCGCAAAAAATTAAAAGTTCGTGGACCGGCTTGTATGGTCGGCTGGTCGCCGCTCAAGGCACGGGGCCACACGAAAAACCGCAACCATAGCAACGGCACAAAAATTAAAGGAGTTCAAAATACTAATCCGCCGGGGGAGCGCCCCCGTTCCGTACCGGCTTTAACCCAAAACTCGAAAACTAGCCGAGCGGTCGTCTCAATTCGAAATCCCGCCCACTCTCGCTGACGCACTCGCTCCCATCCTCTTCCCCTCCTCCATCTCTTCATCCGCCGCGATTCGAAAACCCTAGCCCTCGCTGGCGGCGAGAAGGCGGCGCCCCG
>LAPY01000262.1:145384-173415 GCA_000970635.1 Eragrostis tef
GCCGTCTCCGTTCGCGTACCCTGCACAGCGCACACGAATCGAAATCCAAAATCATGTCGCCTCCCCCCTGATCAAGCACCTGGAGGCCGCTGGCTCGTGATCCGACGCGCGCACGCACGCCGAAACTGCCTCCCGGGCCGCCGTCAGTCAGGATTGCCCAATCGGTTGGCGTAGTATATTCGTGCGTGTGCGCCGGAGCGGGGACACGCGAATCCGTATGCGTCATCCATCCATCCATCCATCCTCCTGCTCCGAACGCCCCCAATGATCAGCTAGCGGCTCGACACTGCCCCAATTTCTTTGTTGATGGGGACTTGGAGAGACCAACCGACGGTCGCTGTCGCGCCCCACAGCGCGCGCGCGCGCGGCACCGACGCCGACGCGCCATCTCTTCCTCCGTTTCCCCAGGTCCTCGTCTCACCTACTGCATGCCGTCCAGCGCCACGGCACTTCCACCATATAACCCCCTCGCACCCCTCACCTCGCTCTCCAACCCCACGCCACCACCAAACCATACGCACAAATTCTCGCTTGGCCCTTTCAATCGCCAGCATTTCTCGCATTCCTCCCCATGGCGCAGCTGCTCCGTGCCACCGTCCTCCTCGTCGTTCTCGCGGCCGTCGTCTCCGAGCTCGCGGCGCCTGCCTCGACCATGAAGGCCGGCGGCGAGGGCGTAGTAGGTGCCGTGGCACGGTGGCCGAGTGCGCGGCGTACGAGTTCGGCGTGGACGCCGAGGGCGAGGGCGACGTGGCGGGGATGGCGACCGGCGGGAGCAAGCGCCGGGTGCTGCAGGGCGGGTCCGGGTACATCGGCTACGACGCGCTGCGGCGGGACAGCGTGCCGTGCTCCCAGCGCGGGGCCTCCTACTACAACTGCCAGCCCGGCGCCGAGGCCAACCCCTACACCCGCGGATGCAGCGCCATCACCCAGTGCAGGAGCTAAGGGCTAATTAACCTCTCTCTCTGTGTACGTAGTTGATCGCGGCACGATCAAAGGTTAATAATTAATCATCATGCTGCTCCGCTCCTTCATGGTGATGTTCAGTAAATAAGAGAGTCTTTTTTTTTGTGCAACAGTAAATAAGAGAGTTGTGAGACAATCGTGTAGATGTAATAGGTTGTCAAACCTGCTGGTGTTGTGGTCCTGCGGAGGCTTGTGCAGTGGGTGTGTGTGTTCTGTTTGGTTTACTACCTGAGTGATAAAAATGAAACCGATTACTTCCAAGTTCATGTAGTTCTGCTGTCTCTGATTGTGCAGCCACTTATTCTGCACTGTCTTGCATATGCTTCTCACATGGAGTTGACTGAATTTTCTGTGCCGACCCGAAACGACAGAACAATCACTTCACGTATTCGTTTCTTGATTGTGCCCTTAGCACTGAAGAAACGAATTGCTCGATTACTCCACGAACACTTTGACACGGGCCAAATATCTGGAGGCTTGTCAGGAAAGAAAATGTCAGTTCTTTTGAGTTGGGTTGTCTTGTCTAAGACTCAATTTCATGCTGTCCTTTTTTTCATAACGATTGTGTGAAAGGATGATTCGGATCAGACCAGGCACCATGGCGGGCAATCTTTAGTCATCTTCAGTCGCAAAGGGAAAACGACCCTGTCTTGTGGAAAAGATCAATTCAAATGAGCATATCACGATGATGCACGGATATATATGCACTTTAAAATTTAGCCATTTGGTGACGCCACCAACTATGGTTGGGCTGTCATTTTTCATCCTATGTGGAGTCAATGTACCTAGGAGCTTTAATGTCATAACTCATAAGAATATGACGGCAATAACCTTCTTTTCCTTTTATAAAAATGTCCTCCACAATTATCACACTTGAGATTTGCAATTCTGCATACTAAGAGTCTGTTTGGACAGCGTCCACGTTTTGCCACACCAGAAGTCCGGCGTGCCGCATTTTCTTTGGCCTTTGTTTGCTTCGTTGCCGCAGTTACGGCGTGCCACACTCACTCAACGAAAACCAAGTTCATTTCTACGCCATAGCTCGCCAAAAGTATGGCACCTGTTTTGACCGCCGCACCTGTGGTGCAGCCACAGTTATAGCGTGGCAACTTGTGACAATAATCCAAGCAGCCATTAATATAGTAAAACTACTTTTTAATTTTATCCCGGCCAACTAAAAGTACTTAAATTTTGGTTCATTTTTCGTGAAATGGTTGCTGGTTTGTAGGGTGCGTTTGGCCCCGTCCTATCAGGCTCCCATACCGTAGCCACAGTGATATGGTATGGGGACTTAAGAAGTGACCCCTGGTTCAAAAAAAGAAAAGAAAATAAAAGAAGTGACCCCAACCATGCTCCTGAGATGTTTCACACAACCATTGTGAAATGTGAAGGACTAGAAATGCCCGTGCTAACCTGGTTAAGCCAAACAAATAGATCAAGCTACAATTGTTCAACCTTCTTGTCTCATTTTCTCTGCTCGGCTTACTTGGCATGCAGAAGCAATACTATTAGTTATGGACTGTTGGCTTGTTCTTCGTGGCAATACAATCACAAATTATAGCGATATTGCGAACTGTTGAGTCTTTTGTATGTACAGGATGAACTTGCATTCGTGTCTATGAGCATCTATTGTTGTTTTCTCTTTTCAAAGAAAAGGCCAGATGACGTGTCAACATGTTTATGCTGACATACCTGAAACGATGGCGCGCGCACACACACAAAAAACAGGAATTCAGGATCCCTCGCCAAAAAAAAAATGCAAAGGGCGCCGGCCCGAGTGGGAGTGGCAGGGAAACAGGTGACCGTCTGATCTGTTGTGGACCGCAAGATCTTAGTACGTACATGGAAAGGTAGCAAAGCATCCTCCCCCCAGCCTGACACGCGCGGGCAAACCAGGCACCGCGGCGGGCGACGGCGGTGGCGGCAGCGACTTCTCCCCAATCCGGGCTCCTGCCTCCAATCGATCTTGGGTTGGGGCTTTGCAAGCCTGCAACCCTGGTCGCCGGTGCTCCAGCCCCGGGCGTCGACTTCCGTAGGCGCCCCACTCCGTACCGGAAATAATCGCCTGGTTAGTACTCCGGAACTCCGATTCCCCTAGAAAACATTGAAATTCTCTTATTAGTGTCCATAATTTTTTAATATAAGTAGTAGCATTGTAGCATAGAAATTCCGGTGTGGATTCCAAATAAGTAGTAAAATAGTAATTCCGGTGTCCATCCCAGAAATAAGTTTGTTGACTCATCATCGATATAGAGGGGACCTTTGCTCTCCATGTCGGAGAAATCCATGGAGCTAGTTCTGGAACGCGATTGGGCTGAAATCCCGTCGGACCTCCTCCTTCGCATATTGGGTACCCTGGAGATCCCTGATATGGTCAGTGCCGCCACCGTTTGCCGCTCCTGGCGCTCCGGCTACAAGCTTGATCACCGGCTAGATATATCTCCTCTCTTTAGAGGCCCCTGCTTGGTTTACTCCGCCGTCGACCGTGAGGCTAATGTAGCCACACTGCACTGCCTTTCCGACGACAAGCGCCACCACATCACTCTCCCCGACCCGCCCTTCCGTAGCCGATACGTGGTTGGGTCCTCACATGGCTGGCTCGCTACTGCAGACGGGCAGTCTGAGCTGTTCCTTGTCAATCCCGTCACACGTGCTCAGATCGCGCTCCCGCCGGTCAAGACCCTGAAGAATGTGGGGCTTCGTTTTACTAAGAGTAAAGCCCTCCACAGCTACGTTCTTTATCATATGGATGTCTCAGTGGGGCTGCGCAACCCTTACATGTTCGCAGAGCGGGAGTTTTACGATCCAGATGAAGCTCGCTACTTCCTTTACAAGCGAGTTGTCATGTCTGCTGATCCGTCCAGTGGAAACTGTGTCGTCATGATCATCCACTGGTTCCAGGATCAGCTCTCCTTTGCCAGGGTTGGGGATACCAGGTGGACCTGGATTCATGGGGAAGAATATTGCTGCCATTACCAAGATCTTTTCTATGATAAAAACGACAGCTTGTTCTATGCCCTTCGAGGATTTGGAGAGGTCCACACAATTGATCTCAGTGGGCCATCTCCTGTTGTGAAGGTCATCTTCAAAGAAGTCGTGAACCACATTAATAACGACAAGTAGAAAACATTGAAATTCTCTTATTAGTGTCCATAATTTTTTAATATAAGTAGTAGCATTGTAGCATAGAAATTCCGGTGTGGATTCCAAATAAGTAGTAAAATAGTAATTCCGGTGTCCATCCCAGAAATAAGTTTGTTGACTCATCATCGATATAGAGGGGACCTTTGCTCTCCATGTCGGAGAAATCCATGGAGCTAGTTCTGGAACGCGATTGGGCTGAAATCCCGTCGGACCTCCTCCTTCGCATATTGGGTACCCTGGAGATCCCTGATATGGTCAGTGCCGCCACCGTTTGCCGCTCCTGGCGCTCCGGCTACAAGCTTGATCACCGGCTAGATATATCTCCTCTCTTTAGAGGCCCCTGCTTGGTTTACTCCGCCGTCGACCGTGAGGCTAATGTAGCCACACTGCACTGCCTTTCCGACGACAAGCGCCACCACATCACTCTCCCCGACCCGCCCTTCCGTAGCCGATACGTGGTTGGGTCCTCACATGGCTGGCTCGCTACTGCAGACGAGCAGTCTGAGCTGTTCCTTGTCAATCCCGTCACACGCGCTCAGATCGCGCTCCCGCCGGTCAAGACCCTGAAGAACGTGGGTCTTCGTTTTACTAAGAGTAAAGCCCTCCACAGCTACGTTCTTTATCATATGGATGTCTCAGTGGGGCTGCGCAACCCTTACATGTTCGCAGAGCGGGAGTTTTACGATCCAGATGAAGCTCGCTACTTCCTTTACAAGCGAGTTGTCATGTCTGCTGATCCGTCCAGTGGAAACTGTGTCGTCATGATCATCCACTGGTTCCAGGATCAGCTCTCCTTTGCCAGGGTTGGGGATACCAGGTGGACCTGGATTCATGGGGAAGAATATTGCTGCCATTACCAAGATCTTTTCTATGATAAAAACGACAGCTTGTTCTATGCCCTTCGAGGATTTGGAGAGGTCCACACAATTGATCTCAGTGGGCCATCTCCTGTTGTGAAGGTCATCTTCAAAGAAGTCGTGAACCACATTAATAACGACAAGTATGTTGTTAGATCACCATGGGGTGACCTCATTCAGATCTGGAGGGATGATGATGTTAATGACAATGGTGAATGGGTCACCAATAAGCTGGTTGTGTACAAGATGGATCTTGTTCAACAAACGGTTGTTGAAGTAAAGGACCTAAAGGGATATATGTTGTTCCTCGGTTTCAACAGCTCATGTTTCCTCCACATCCATTCCTATGTTGAAGGCGGATTGTATCTACCATACTGATGACAACATGGTGTATGTATGTGGCCGTAAATCCAGTCGACGGCATATTGTTGCTTTCAACCTTGATGAAAACGTCTTCATCGATTTCTTGCCATCCAGTTCTAGATTCAACTTGCCTCCTCCCATTTGGATCGTACCCTCATGTGAATGAATTGGATGAATTTAAGATGTTCCTAGTTTGATCATATTGGATTGCAATGTTTAGTACAAGTTGCTCTTCCAATATTTTTGTTGTCTTAATTTTTTTTCTTTTTGTTTATGTTGATGTGTATGGATAAATTTATGTGAATTGCTCATCAAAGTTAAATGTTTTAGAGATCCAGGGTGGACTCCATGGAGCTAGTTCCAGAACGTGATTGGGCTGAGATCCCGGCAGACCTTCTACTCCGCATATTTGGTAGCTTGGAGGTCCCTGATCTACTCAGCGTCGCAGCTGTTTGCCGCTCATGGCGCTTCGGCTACAAGCTGGATCGCAGACTGGATATATCCCCTCTCTTTAAAGGCCCCTGCTTGGTTTACTCCGCCGTCGACTGTGAGGCTGATGTAGCCACACTGCACTGCCTTTCTGACGACAAGTGCCACCACATCACTCTCCATGACCCGCCCTTCCGCACCCAATACGTGGTTGGGTCCTCACATGGCTGGCTCGTCACTGCCAACGAGCAGTCCGATCTGTCCCTTGTCAATCCTGTCACACGTGCTCAGATCGCACTCCCGCCGGCCAAGACCATGAAAAACGTAGTCACTCGTTTAACTAGCAAAAAAGAACTCCATAGCTATGTTCTATATCATATGGATCTAAAATATGGTGCTCGCATGTCCGAGCAGCGGGAATCCTAGGTAGTAGCATTGTAGCATAGAAATTCCGGTGTGGATTCCAGAAATAAGTAGCAACATAGAAATTCTGGTGTCCATCCCAGTAATAAGTAGGTTACCTCGTCATCAATGTAGAGGGGACCTTTGCTCTCCATGTCGGAGAAATCCATGGAGCTAGTTCTGGAACGCGATTGGGCTGAAATCCCGTCGGACCTCCTCCTTCGCATATTGGGTACCCTGGAGATCCCTGATATGGTCAGTGCCGCCACCGTTTGCCGCTCCTGGCGCTCCGGCTACAAGCTTGATCACCGGCTAGATATATCTCCTCTCTTTAGAGGCCCCTGCTTGGTTTACTCCGCCGTCGACCGTGAGGCTAATGTAGCCACACTGCACTGCCTTTCCGACGACAAGCGCCACCACATCACTCTCCCCGACCCGCCCTTCCGCAGCAGATACGTGGTTGGGTCCTCACATGGCTGGCTCGCTACTGCAGACGAGCAGTCTGAGCTGTTCCTTGTCAATCCCGTCACACGCGCTCAGATCGCGCTCCCGCCGGTCAAGACCCTGAAGAATGTGGGGCTTCGTTTTACTAAGAGTAAAGCCCTCCACAGCTACGTTCTTTATCATATGGATGTCTCAGTGGGGCTGCGCAACCCTTACATGTTCGCAGAGCGGGAGTTTTACGATCCAGATGAAGCTCGCTACTTCCTTTACAAGCGAGTTGTCATGTCTGCTGATCCGTCCAGTGGAAACTGTGTCGTCATGATCATCCACTGGTTCCAGGATCAGCTCTCCTTTGCCAGGGTTGGGGATACCAGGTGGACCTGGATTCATGGGGAAGAATATTGCTGCCATTACCAAGATCTTTTCTATGATAAAAACGACAGCTTGTTCTATGCCCTTCGAGGATTTGGAGAGGTCCACACAATTGATCTCAGTGGGCCATCTCCTGTTGTGAAGGTCATCTTCAAAGAAGTCGTGAACCACATTAATAACGACAAGTATGTTGTTAGATCACCATGGGGTGACCTCATTCAGATCTGGAGGGATGATGATGTTAATGACAATGGTGAATGGGTCACCAATAAGCTGGTTGTGTACAAGATGGATCTTGTTCAACAAACGGTTGTTGAAGTAAAGGACCTAAAGGGATATATGTTGTTCCTCGGTTTCAACAGCTCATGTTTCCTCCACATCCATTCCTATGTTGAAGGCGGATTGTATCTACCATACTGATGACAACATGGTGTATGTATGTGGCCGTAAATCCAGTCGACGGCATATTGTTGCTTTCAACCTTGATGAAAACGTCTTCATCGATTTCTTGCCATCCAGTTCTAGATTCAACTGGCCTCCTCCAATTTGGATTGTACCCTCATATGAATGAATTGGATGAATTTAAGATGTTCATAGTTTGATCATATTGGATTGGAATGTTTAGTACAATTTGCTCTTCCAATATATTTGTTGTCTTAACTTTTTTCTTTTTGTTTATGTTGATGTGTATGGATAAATTTATGTGAATTGCTCATCAAAGTTAAATGTTTTAGAGATCCAGGGTGGACTCCATGGAGCTAGTTCCAGAACGTGATTGGGCTGAGATCCCGGCAGACCTTCTACTCCGCATATTTGGTAGCTTGGAGGTCCCTGATCTACTCAGTGTCGCAGCTGTTTGCCGCTCATGGCGCTTCGGCTACAAGCTGGATTACAGACTGGATATATCCCCTCTCTTGAAAGGCCCCTGCTTGGTTTACTCCGCCGTTGACTGTGAGGCTGATGTAGCCACACTGCACTGCCTTTCTGACGACAAGTGCCACCACATCACTCTCCATGACCCGCCCTTCCGCACCCAATACGTGGTTGGGTCCTCACATGGCTGGCTCGTCACTGCCAACGAGCAGTCCGATCTGTCCCTTGTCAATCCTGTCACACGTGCTCAGATCGCACTCCCGCCGGCCAAGACCATGAAAAACTTAGTCACTCGTTTCACTAGCAAAAAAGCACTCCATAGCTATGTTCTATATCATATGGATCTAAAATATGGTGCTCGCATGTACGAGCAGCGGGAATCCTTTGATCCAGATGAAGCTCGCTTCTTCCTTTACAAGAGGATTGCCCTGTCTGCCGATCCGTCCAGTGGAAACTGCATTGTTTTGATTATCCACATGTTCCATGATCAGCTATCCTTTGCCAGAATTGGGGATGCTAGTTGGACTTGGATTCATGGGGAACAGCGTTACAGTGAGTACCAAGATATTTTCTGCAATACTGATGATTGCCTTTTCTATGCGATACGAGGAACTGGAGAGGTCCACACTATTGATCTCAGCGGACCATCTCCTGTGGTGAAAGTCATCTTTAAGGAAGTCGTGAACTGCATCTATAACAATAAGTATGTTGTTAAAGCACCATGGGGTGACCTCATTCAGATCTGGAGGGAGGATGATATTATCAATGATGGTGAGTGGATCACAAAAAAGCTGGTTGTGTACAAGATGGATCTTGTTGAACAGAAGGTCGTTGAAGTAAAGGACCTACAGGGATATGCATTGTTCCTTGGTTTCAACAGTTCATTTTTCCTTCCAGTCACACACTTCCCTATGTTGAAGGCAAACTGTATCTACCATACTGATGACGACATGGAGTACATCTTTAGTCAGAAACTGAATCGACGGCATATTGTTGCTTTCAACCTTAATGAAAATTCGTTCACCGAATTCTTGCCTTCCAGTTCAAGGCTCAACTGGCCACCAACTATTTTATTGTACCCACATATGGATGCATTGGCTGAAATTCAAGAAAACGTTTTCGTCATATTAGCTTCCAATGGCTAGTACTTGTTACTCTTCTAATAAACATATGGTTTCTCTTCACTTTTTCTGTTCGCTGCAGTCTATGAGCAAATTTATGTGAATCGATCACGGAAGTTAAATGGATCTTTGATTTGGTTACCGACCAATTATATATGAACAACAATGTTCAATTTAATACATTTTGAATATACCTTTCTAAGTCAATGTTTTTTTCTAGTTACATTTTCCTTTGCGTCGATAGCAGACTGGTTTCACAACATATTAATCTGTGTGGTATCTACTATTGTTTAAGATGTCAGCATAATGGTGTTGACATGGTCCTATTTTCTAACTACATTGTGATAGCAATTAAGAAAGTATAATGATAAATCTACTAATACCAAGTTGGCATGGTCAATTGAAAAGGGGTTATCCTTTTTTTTTCCTCGAAACTTTTTAGACCAAGTTGTGCACAGAGGCCTTTCAGTTTTTTTTTTTTTGGGGGTATGTAATGGACTAATCGTCGTTCGAGGGTCTTCACACACTTCACTTCACCAGCTGATGAAGATTTGGAGCCTGATAGTCTTTCTAGGTGCATCTTCAGCTCCGATTTGTTTCGATAGTAACTAATCTGTTTTTCAGGTCATATCTATGAGCCCACCATCTGGATGGCTACGGCCTTTTGATTCGTCGAGGCCACCAACATCACGAGGTGGGCACCAAACAGCTCCCCTCCGCCGCCGTTGTTCTTGCTACAACGCGTGGAGCTCGCAGTTGCTCTTGCTCGGTTGCTCCTGCACGTGAACATGATGGAGTTGCTCTAACGTCTGAAAGAAGCTTACATGTCATTAGCCCCCTCGACCCAGGAAAGTTCTTCAGTATTGTGCAACCCAACAGCAGCTCCGTACTGAAATTAACTCGTATTCTGATTTTGTTGTAAAACGATGAGTTCACATGGATAGCGTAACGTTAGTTATGAGTTAATCAAGCCCTATCGGTCGTAGTTTTGGGATCTTGGTTGGATTTGAGTTCCTAAGAACAAATAAAGTGCTCTAGCTTTTTGTATTTACTCGAAGATATTAGTAAATGACTCAGTCTAACTCCATTAGGTCCCGTTTGACAGAACCGCAACTTCAGGTTTTCTTGAAGCTGCTTATATCTAGCTCTAAGAATTCATCGATGAGTCATTTTATACTTATTTTGGACCAACAATGAAGATATAAATATTTATTTTTATCTTTACGAACTCAGAAAACATAGATATATGCCAATCAAGGCTTTAATACGTCCATAGCTTGAAATACATAAATTTCAGATTTTTGGAGCTAGGTATGAGAACTATAATGCAATACATAGAATTCTTAAGATGGAGATCTCTCACATGGTATGGTCTCCTATGACCATTCATGTGTGAGTATGCACGTACTACGTGTGTGACGGTCTGTGATTACGTTTCCCAATACTAATACTGTACATGTCACAAACAAAACTTACATGCCACTCGGTCTCCATAAACACCTTCGAGAGAACAACAAATTTGAATTGTGATAGGTGAAGGGGAAGAAATGGGACTCCGACTGAAGCCGGTCGGTGCGTTTTTTTCCCCCTCTCAACTCAACTGGGGTCACGCGAGCTCCGCCTCTGCCTCCTTCCGCTTCTCTTACCACGAATAGGCTAGGGTTTTGCGCTCGGAATCTCTTCTCGCCGCCGCCTCCATCGCCTTCTTCCTCGGCGCCGGCGGTCTAGCCTCCCCGCCCCCCTCCTCCGATCCGGCGTTTTAGATCCCCGGATCTCGCGCAAGATGGTGCGTCTCTCCTCCTCCGCCGCTCCCTTACCCTGTCGATCCCCAAAGCTGAGATGCTATTTGGTCGCCGTGTCTGATTTGAGTTTTCCCCCTTTTGCAGCTTCCCCTCTCGCTCCTCAAGACCGCCCAGGGGCATCCCATGGTAAGATCCCGGTGCCTCGCGTCGCCTTTCGTTGGTAGCTCTGTTGCGCGATTCTTGGTTCTAATAGTCGAATCTTTTGTGATCTCAGCTCGTGGAGCTGAAGAATGGAGAAACATACAACGGGCATCTTGTTAATTGTGATACCTGGATGAACATCCATCTTAGGGAGGTTATCTGTACCTCAAAGGTGAAATCTCGCGCCCTCCGTATTCATTTTTGTTGGGTTCTGTATCGGACGATATTGCAAATTGTAACTTGGACAATCACTCAATCATGCGTTGTATAGTTCTGAGTTTCCAATTTACCTGTTTTTAACTTCGTGAGTTTTCCCCTCTTATGTTAATATGATGGTTGGGACTGCAGGACGGTGACAAATTTTGGAGGATGCCGGAGTGTTACATCCGTGGAAACACCATCAAGTATCTTCGAGTACCTGATGAGGTATGACTGTCTGCGCATAATGAGTTTAGACAGTCTCTGTTTTATGTTTGCTTCGCTGTTTATGTTCTTGCGTTGTGCTTTCCCTTCAGCGATCATTTTCTATTGCCTGAGAAAATATCAATACATGTTCTTTTAGTTGTGAACATGTTCTCTTTATTGCTTACTAATTTGATAAATTAGACTTGGATTTCAGCATAAGAGATCCGTACTGTACTTATAAAGACATGGTCAGATGAAATACTTGATTCTTTGTAAGCATCGGAGGCTATTTCAAATAAATTTTGATAGCTTTGACAGAACACTGATTATCTGAATGGTTGTATTGAAGTCGGTAGCATCTTATGCATATTTCATATTGCATCTTGCATCCCTTGGCAAATAAGGCTGCACTGCACTCTGTCTGAGTGTTAATTGATGCATCCTAAAAGGCACTCTTCGTACCTTTAATAAAGTCAAACTTGAACTGTCAAAATTTGATCCGACCATCAGTGCCCATGTAAAGTATTTCTATTCACCACACGGGAGTAATTCTTGCATCTGTGCTTCCATAAATTCCTGGTTTTGACTTACAATAGAGATTAGTGGCCTAGCTAGCATGGAACGTGAGAATGTGAGATATGGACTTACATTTGACTAAATGGAGGGTGCATTTGATGATATAGGCTTATAGTAGCGGCAAGGTGATGAGTTCTGGTTCTCACATAGTCATTACCAATTTGACAGATTTTTTTTTTAATGAACTAGTCCAGTAACCTAGTTATGCATCACAATTTCTCTGGTTTAGTACAACTAGTCCAGTTAAATCATTGGCTTGCTAAGCGTTAAACCAAGTAAACTTCTTTTTGTGATATTCCTGCTTTTTGTACCATGCTGCATGCAAAGCTGTTTTGTGAAAGACCTTACTATAGTATGGTGCTTCCCCTAGCAGCCAATGCAGGCTTGGTAACATATTATTTTGACGAATACTTCGTCAATATCGGTTCAGGAGTAACCCACAAAATAAAAGGAGTTGGTAGCCTAAGATGGAAATCAAAGAGCAGCAATCTTTTCCCCCTGAACTGTAGCAATGAAGTACATGGATTGTGTGTGCCTGATTGCATCTGTTGAAATAAGTCGCTGCATTGCATTTGGCAGTCTAAAATAGTTCTAGATACTAGATCAACATGATCTGATGTGAATCACAAACACCAAACTATGTATTGAATGGATGATCTCAGCTGAATGATGATGTTCAAAGTTTGGAGTTGTGGCAATATTTAATATCCCCTGATAGGATTTCTGTTATACCACTATGCATATGCATTGACTAGGCAGAATAAACTCTATTTTGTTTTTGCTTATTTTGTTTGGTCATACCGTGTTTTTTTTATAGAATTCTGTTTTGTTTTGTTTCCCCTGCATCTTTTTCTTTACCTTACAATGGTGACGCGAGAGTTCCAAACATCAAATGTACTCAGTAGCTATCAGTTTCATTTGTACTACTCAAAGAAATATATATGTTTTGTGCAGTTCTCTTTTCATGTCATTTTAGGACATTTGTTTAACCTCAGCAATATAATATGGTAACATTACCTTGTTATCCCAATATGTTACCTTAATTGAATGATTTTGTTTCTCCGTTTAGGTGATTGACAAGGTTCAGGAGGAAACTTCTAAGAGCCGATCAGGTATGAAGTAGTTAACCAATATTTTGTACACATATTTATGATTGCATGTTAGCCCTGTTCATTCAAGCAGTGGTTTGTGTACATAAACTTTTACTTACTGTCTAGAAAAAAGCTATTAACATCATGGAAGGATAGATTTTCACGTAGAATCAGTTTCACTGATCTGTTATCTCCAATCTACGACTACATGCATTTGTTGAAGTTTAGTAGAAAGCTTCTCAAGTGCGCCTACCACTCCCCACTGTACAACATTTAAAATTAGGATTGTGCTATTAGTTGTAATTGATGAGCTTGTGATTGTCCCAATGCCGTAATGATAGTCTAATTTGACCTTTTGTAGTCTCCAGTAGGCAAT
Source organism: Eragrostis tef (assembly GCA_000970635.1). Classification (NCBI taxonomy): domain Eukaryota; kingdom Viridiplantae; phylum Streptophyta; class Magnoliopsida; order Poales; family Poaceae; genus Eragrostis; species Eragrostis tef. The sequence continues at coordinate 158,744 of LAPY01000262.1, forward strand.
TTAACTCATGAGTATAGATCAATCTTTTTAGCTAACGAGCTCGCACAAACTGCTTCATGCTAAATCTCATCGATAATTGCATCATGTCTGTCACAGTGCATGTTTTCTTACAGTTTGTCAGCGTGTTGATATGAACTCTTGTCCTCTTTCTCCAATCTTATATTCATGAAGGCACATGTGCCATAATTTATTTGTTTTCATTGGTTGGGTGATATTTTAGCCTACCCCAACTTGCTTGGGACAAAAGGCTATGTCGTTGTTGTTTGGTTGGGTGATTTGATGAGTTGATTATAAACATTGATATATGGTTCTTGGAGAGTCTGACTCATTCATTAGATAGCTGTTGGTAAGCAATCCAGATATGAATAGCTCATGCTGTTGTAAATGCAGATAGGAAGCCGCCGGGTGTTGGTCGCGGAAGAGGAAGAGGGGATATTGGTGCTAAACCTGGGGGCAGGGGCATCGGGCGTGGCCAAGATGACGGAGGCAAAGGTGGTGGTGGCCGCGGAAGGGGTGGAGTTGGTGGTAAAGGTGGCAACAAAGGTACGTGCTTTCTTATTTCATATCCACTTGACTGTGTTTTCGGTCTCCTTGATTCCAATAAGATACTAATCTGTTTCACGCTTCCTGCTTGTTGCCAGGTGGGGGTCGTGGGCGTGGCTGAAAATGATCTTCACATGGGAGAATGCCGCTTTTTAAGGCCTGTAGCTGTGTTGCATAGATTGCTTAGGACGTGAAGAATGAACTTTGGAGTTAGGATGGGGCGGTTGTTTTGTGGCAAAAACCAAAATGGTTTGGATTTGAAAAAGTGCAAGAGACGGAAGCTCTCAGACCTCTTCACAGTTCACTTATGTTTGGAGTATATGAGCATCTGTTCGTTTGCTAGGAAGTATCCAGATTCAATGAAATGATGTTTGCCTGTGTTGCGATAACTGCGCTTCTAAGTGCAGGGCTTGCCTGTTAGAACACCACGCTTATTTCTTTTGATGCAGCAGCTTTCTGGTTCAACATGTGACAGTGAGATTGGTTACTTCAGTATCGTCCCTTGGCGTGTGAATACACTAAATTTTCCATCTCAGAGAAAGGATAGATAAAAATTGCAGGAGTAACATGAAACAGTCCAAAGCAGACGTAATTAAGCCGTTGGTCATCTTAAGTAGATCTGTCTAGCGAAAATAAACGGATGGTGCTGTCAACATCTACCAGGAGAAAGGCGAAAATGAAATAGCTGAAGCGCTCAACAAAATGCTGCTTAAATAGTAGACATCAACAGAGATGCATTGGATGATCTTCTGGAAGCTGAGTCTCTTCTCCCCTTTAGGAAATCGGTGTACCAAACGGCAGAGCGCCTTGGATACCTTTTCAAATCATCCGCTGCAAAGTCCACATAGTAGAGTCCATAGGAATTCTGGTTACCACCAAGCAGTTCATACAGATCCACTAACGACCAGACAAAATAGCCCTTTACATTTGAACCATTCCTGTGGAAGAAATTACTGAAGGTTATTGCCATATCAGTGACTGTGTACCGTAAAAGTAAAAGTAGTTATATAAGAAAGCCTGGGTGCTATCAGCTATCTATCATTTTATCATATTTTGGCTTAATCATCGGTGATTCCTAATAGTTCCATTTTACTCGAGTTAAATATGATACAGCTTGAACATAAGCTTTGTGTATCATCATATAAGCTTTGTGTAGTCTTTAACGATATTACTGTAGTGTCACAAGAGTGCTGTTTGAACATTCACATAGTCATCAGTACACTCAAATTTAACCACAAAAAAAATCAGTACACTCAAATTTTAAACTACTTAAAATCTTGCTACATCGTTTTCAAAAAGTTTCTTCAGGTTACAGTTTTCATGCATCATACTCAATCGAAGTGTTGTGATCCTTAGATCATTAGGGCTAAATACTATGAGGAAGAAGGTTTGGCAGCTACTGCTTCGTAGGCATGCGGGAAGAGGCTGGATTAACTTCTCTTCTTACTTAATCAAACAAGAGTATCTAATAAAACAAATAATGCACAATCATATCAGGAACCAGAGCAACTGAATCTTATCTCAAGTAACGATGTCTAGAAAACATAACTTGTCCAGACCCGTGCACTACAATATTCTTGGTGCCCTTATTGGGCGTAATGTACTGCACATAACAAAAAATGGCACATTATGTTAAACAGTTCATAATTGAATTGTCTCTTAATGCGCCGACGGAAGAGCCTACATAAATTATATTACCAAATTAATAAGTTCTTCATAATTTGTGGATAAAATTGAAGTAATGCGCAGCAACCAGTGCCTTAATGCTCATAATATATGTAATGAATATAGAATGCATTTAGGGATGATCGGAACTGCAGCTCTCCGATTCTAAGAATGACTCACCAATATAGAAAGGATGCATGAGCACTGGCAAAGAACAGGGAAATACCTGAGGGAACTCAGTAGCCTTCTAAGGTGCTCATTCAAGTATTTCACCCTAAGTTCATCGTTCAATGCCACATCTTGACTCATTGGATAACCTACAATCAATTTCTTAGCAAGGCATGTCAAATGTACTTTTAGTTGCGCCAACAACTTAAATGAATAAATATGCAAGTACTACTACTACTAATTATAATGATAATGGTGATGAAGATACATAAAGATACCATATCTGCAAGCCTATGTACGATTAGAAATGGTTACAAAGACTTACCATTCTCGTGGATATAGATAGGAGTATTGCCATAATATTGCTTGAAATATTCAAGCACTTCCTGGAGACCATAACTCGGGACATATATCTAAGTAGCAGTATAAATCAGCACTATTATGTACTTGTATTTTTGTGAGGTTAAATTTAACAAAAGCTGCTCTTACCTTAGTGGTGCAATTAGTTATAACTGCAACAACAAAAGAAAAAAGGTATATCAACCATGTGGCATTAAATTGAGTTTTTTTAAATCATTATTAGTGCCAAACAACGATTTCACGGCTGGTGTATGAAGGTTAAGGCTAAAATCAATTACATGTACAACCACAGAAAAAGGTCCCCAATGTTGTTAAGTACTTCCTTCATCAATATATGACGTTAGGAGCATTAAAATCAGTTCTTCAAACTTCATATATAGATGAATGGATGTAGTAATATATTTTACAGAATTAAAGGTAAAATGCGATGCCAGCCTTGATTCTTTACGTTTTGAGGTATACTGTACATCACAAGATGATAAATTGTTGGATCCAATTTCATAGACCAGAGAAAATAACATATCAAGTGGATTGTGTTGAAGATTTTGCATTTGAGTTGAGACAACCAATCTATGTGACCACAAGTCCATTAGTAATAAGTAGACTTACTTGATAAAGCAGACGCATCAGCCATGAAATCCCTTTTATTGCTAGGAGCATCCTGTAGATTGTCCTTCACATATGTTATGTTGTAGTAATTTACACCAATAAAATCAGCCGAGTTTATTAGTTGTTTTGATTGATCTCTAGAAAATTTTGGAAGCTTGGAACCAACATTCGTCTTCATTAAAATTGGGTAGTCTCCATAATAAAGAGGGTCCAAGAACCTAGTTTAGAGCAGTATAGAAACAGCAGGGTCAGGTTTATTCAGGATTTGGTGCAATCCACGTTAATATGTGATCATATTGAATTAAAGTTCAAGCTCTGAAAATATTCCAATAGATAGTGGGAAGGGTCTATTGATGAGTGACTACACAGACAACTGGACAAGTGCACACCATAAGGTTTATCGTTTGGATGTTCATATTTTTTCCTTGGTATAATCTTCTTTGCCATGGCAAATTATTGATGTATGAAATGGACATAAGCGCCTTAAATTGAAAATGTCGAACAATATAATAATGACCATCATACCAGCCCGTGTAAAAGGTTTGTGTTCTTTTGGCTGCAGCTATATCTTCTGCTGAGTTGTCATAAGGTAAAAAGCCTGATGTATATATATCTATGCCAATGAATCCCTGTTGCTTTTTCTGCAGCATAAAGGGCATTTGTACAGTCATTAAAATTATACAGTTCTATGGCGAAACATGATGATTTTAAAGCCAGTCATATAGCAAAGTCCGAATATACTTGAATTAATCATGAGGATCCCGCCCCTATTTTAAAGAGATTTAAGAAAGTACACAAGTTTGTAATGAATTTCAGGGAAAATTTAGAAATTTTGAGAACCAATATTCCCCAGAAAAGAATGCTTTCAGGTAATAACATGAATATGACATACTAGTTTTGAACTGAAGGAGCAAAAACTCATGGAATAAAATTAGCTATCAAAATATCAAATACCTCTACATATTACTACAAGTGGCATTTCAGTGAAAGTATAGACATGCATTTGGAAAGACTTCAGGAAGTATTTAAGGTTCTTGCAATAGTACCTGATACATGCTCTTGTATAATGATACAGCTGAGCTATGAGCCAACAATAAATGATGGCCTACAACGTATGGTTCGCCTGTAGAATTTCCGTCAGAACAATTTCCAAACGGTTTAGAACACCTCCCTGGCGGGCCAACTCCAGCATCATAACCAATCAAAGCAAAAGCATTAGGTTCATTTAGAGTAGTCCAATGGGTAACCCTGTCCCCGAATTCTCTGAAGCAGACATCTGCATATGCTGTGAAATCACCACTGTACAAGAAATCAAGTTAGAAAATGTGGTTATATGCATTTTCATGTGCAAACAACAATGGAAAGGACAAGAAAAGAAAAACAGTTTTCGTATAAGATTTACAGGTAGCACAGTTTTGAACTTTTCATTACTTTACATATTGTGCATATTGAAGACAGATTGTAATGATAAAAACTTTGAGAATAACTTACTTTTATCAATAAAGACAATTTATAATGGGTGAAAATTAAATGCATACATGATTTGAGGACTCAGCCATCCCTTGTATTCATCTTCGAGAACTTGAGGAAGATCATAGTGGAAAATGGTAACGTGTGGTTGAATTCCTGAAAATTCATTGGAAAATCTCTTAATAGTTCAGGTACACATGGTATTTTGACAAACATACAGGGTATGAAGGTATAAGCTATGAGCTCATACAAGTTCTTCACCGTTCTTCATCATTGCCAACCGCCCATCCCTTGAATTTTGTTTTGCTCATTTAGTTGTGCTATTAAAAGTGAAACCATGCACAATAAAACAGGATAACTATCCTACACTAGAACTATTCCTGGCAGTCAGTGTTATCCAGCTTGACTTTTCTGGGTGTTTTCCCAGGGTTGGGCTAGTTCCCAACATTTTGAGCCAGTTTTACCTGATCAAGGAATCAGGAGTAAGGCTATAGAAATCTACCGTATGATTTCAGAGTAACCAATCAAGGTACCTTTACAAATACCAGGGAGTGATGTTTATATACTTTGACTATGTATCTACTACCTCCGTCCACAATATAAGGCTTCTAGGTCTAGTCAAAGTAAAATGCTTTAACTTTGGCTAACAATAGAAAAACACATCTAAAGATTGACAAACAAAAAACTGAATCATGAAACCAACTATCATAATACGTCACTATTTCTATTTGATAAAATATAGAAAGCCTTATGCATAGCCTCCATGATGATTAAAAAAAATGGCTCCATGATGATTAGAAACTAGAGTTATCGGTAAGTAAATAACTAGGTGAAAAAGATTACCATGGTCCAGAAGTTCATTGATAAGATTATTATAGTACTCCAACCCTTTTGGGTTGACTTCCCCTCTGCCATCTACACATATGCGAAAGGCAATCAGGGGAAAAAAATCTTTTCAAGAAAATCCAACTGCACAAAGATTTTTTTTGTCAAAAGTGTAACAAAATCATACTGGGAATTAGCCTTGACCAAGAGATGGAGAACCTAAATGCATCCAGCCCAATCTCCTTCATAAGTTTGACATCCTCCTGTAACAGATAAGAGAGGTGGCAAAAACAATTACTATTAGCTTGGAGCATCAGCAGGGCCTAGAACCTTTTCGTGTGCTCAAATCCTATTCAAATGGCCCACCACAGTAACATGCAAATGCTACCACATGTGCATTTGTATTACAAGCAGAGCAGACATATGTTTAGCAGACAACTAAAGGCAGAACCCACGAATAAGACCCACCATACCTTGTACTTATGGTAACCATCGGCTGCTACATCGCCATTTCCTTTGTAATGACCTGCATTGCAGAGTCAATGCATCATGATATCTCCAAACTTGAGAGCCCGGTGAAATTCACAGAAAAGGCTGTTCGGCTGTTCATATAGACAGAAGCTACAGATGCAACCGTGGAATGCACGCTCACCAAATCGACGGCCCGTTTGTTGTTCAACTATGCCAAGGCTGTATGAAGGGAGGGAAGACTATGGGTTTCGAGTTTCGACAAGGAGAGGCCTGAAAGCTTGCGAGGCGCCGTGGCATTTGCGTGGCTGCAGCGGGCCGTACCGATCGGCCGACAGTGGATGTGGTGGGTTGCGATAATACGTACCGGCGTGGGCGAAGGTGTCCCAGATGCTCGGCGTCCTGCCGTCCTCCGCCGCCGCGCCTTCCCACTGAACTCGAGGCCAGTGTCATTGTCAGTTCGTCAGACTGAGAAACTCGAGAGATTTCACACCCTCAAATCCACGCCTCTATCTCGAACTCGAAGGGTCCCAACACACACACACACACACCTGATACGCCGAGGTGCTGGCGCCGAACACGAACCCCCCGGGGAAGTCGTCCCTGCTAAATCCCTCCAGCGCCGATGGCCCGGCTGCCTCAGCCGCCACGATGAAGAAAAGCAGAGCAAGGCGCAGCAGCCTCATCATCGATCTCCTCAGCTCCACCTCCAGGGAAATGCTAATTAAGCTAAGGGGAGCCGAGCTGAGCTCACGAGCAATGCCGCGTGCCGTGCGATGCCATATGTCCCGGAGACCATGACACCAGACAGGATACGCACTTACGACAAGCACGCGTCACTGAAAATGAGGGCAGTGGCGAACAGGTGGCGCGAAGGATCTTCCACATGCACCGGCCGCGTCTAGCGTCTGGAGATGGCGCCATACGCCATCTTTTGGCGCGTACTGTAACCAGGTTCTCGGCGGTGAGACGTGGGCATGACTCACGTGGTTGTACCTCAGTCTCACGGTCCGGTACACGTAAAGTCCATATGCACACAAATTAAGCTCGCTGGTAAATGCATCCTGATCGCTGCTTGCGGCGCATTCCGCACACACACGCACACATCTGATAAGCTAACGTTTGCCGGCCCTGAAAACAAATCCTCCGGGCTGAAGCGCCCTCCCAGCTCGCCGTCGCCGCTCCACGCCGGAGCTGACGCTTTCACGGCCGCGCCCGATGAGCAGAGCAAAGCGCGCAGCAGCAGCAGCAGCCTCGTCACAGACTGCGCGAAGCCGAGCTGTGCTCAATGTGCACTGAGACCCTGGAGCTTGTACAGTACTGTTTGGCGCTTTCAGCTTGTCCATGAGCGTAAGAGGTTAGGTGTAGGTGGCATACATGCACCATGCCACTTGGCCGAAGGAGAAAGAAGCCAAAGAGCAGCCAAGGCGAGAGGTTCCGTTCTTTTTTCGTTCTCCTTTTCGGGACAGCTGAAGCTACAGATTTTGTGGCTCTCGTGGTCAATATTAGCGTATTGTTAGAGTGCATCACCACCATAGGGAAAGCCTCCGCTGGCCATGTCACAAGTGAGAACACGTAACAAAATGCACACGTGTAACCGTGAGCTTGCAACATAAAGCACAGGTGGGGGGTGGTTCAACTTTAATGTAAAGAGAGACAAAAAGATCAGAATGTCGTGCCGCCAAAGTAATTAAGCGGCAGTTTTATTCGCAAACAAGAAAAAAGAAAGAAATTAAGCGGCAGTTCTGAGGAAAGGCGCCGTGAACAAAATTTCAGGGCTCCAGAATTAACTGATTGAATCAATGCTGCCTAAACACTAGATATTCGCTGCGAGGAGCAGGAAGACCTCGCGTGCACTGCGCCTCTTCTCCCCTTCAGAAAATCAGCGTACCAAAGTGCAGAGCGTCTCGGAGACCTCTTCAGATCCTTGTCTGCAAAGTCCACATAATAGAGTCCATATGTAGTGCTGGAGCCGCCGAGTAGTTCATACACATCCATGAGCGACCATACGAAGTAGCCCTTCGTATTTGAACCATTCCTGTCGAGACAATACATAATTCGTGTTATTTGCCACATCAGATGCTCCTCTGTCAGAAAGAAAACAAAAGGTTCCTATCGGTAAGCCTAGATGAGCCATATCGACCTAGTATCACTTTCTTGTGCTTAGCTTTCAGTGTACACAAAATGCCCTAAATTTGGAGTACTTATTCACTGGGATTCCACTTAACACTAGACCAAAATTAATTGCTTTGACCTCAGATTTTTTTTGGGGGCGATTTTCAGTATATAAGCATTGTTAACACTTGTCACCTTTCCCTGCTTCATGCAGTGGTCATGAGCTTTATGATTGGCACTGAAAACGTTATATAAGCATTGATATACAATGTAATTATCTGATTGACTTTCATGACATTAAACGGAGCCACTGACAAAGCACTAACTATAATGTAACACGTGACTATGAGAGAAAGGTTAATACTCTACCTCACAGAATATAGTAGGCCTTCAAGGTGCTCACTCAAGAATTCCACCCTTGGGCCATCCTCAAATACAACATCTTGACTCATTGGGTAACCTAAAGTGAAAATTTTCTGTTAGTCATGTTGCCTTTAGTTGACTAGCACGACGGATATCTTGTGTAGAGACAAATAATGTCACCACAAAACAAGTAACTAAAAAGATATACACAAAGGTACCAGATTGATAAGATTATTTAATGCAAGGACTGATTTAGAAAATCGTACCATTCTCATGGATGTAGATGGTAGGATTGCCATAAGATTGCTTCAAATATTCAAGCACTCCCTGGAGACCATAACCTGGCACATGATACTGCGTACAATGTACATCAGCACTGTGCTACATTTATGTAAGGATATTTGATTAATTTTTTCTCTTACCTGAGTTGTAGAATTATTCATAGCTGCAAGAGAGCAATTACTGAATCAGTCTGATATATTACAATTGTGATTTAAATTATTATACTATTAGAACGGAGAAAATAAAAGCTCACAAATATGGCGCTAAACTCATGTTATTTTAACTAACAAATCATTTATGCGCAATTGAATAACAGCTAGATTAGCAACATTTTAATAAGCAAGAACAATCACAGAAGAATTTCTCAAAAGTTTAATTGAGTATAATCAAATATAAAATTAAAGGTACAAAGCAGTGCCGGCAAAGATTGATTTACTTTTCAATGAGGTGTACATCATATTTTTACTGTAATAGCACTGTCATTGGATTATGTTGAAGTTTCCCTTCTTGTTGAAGAACTTTTAGTAATTACATAGTAGCAATCAAGATAAATAATGATCCTTCATGGAAAATGGCGAAGTTTTGGCAAATGGAAAAAAATCTAGTGTCTTTATGCTATATTCCCCCCTTGTCCTTTTACCACAATTAATAAATCGTATAGAAATATGAAAGAGATAATTAATTCATGATTAAGTCACTGGAAGAAGCGAATTATAGAACTAACATATTATCTTAATAGATGTGTCCGCTAAGAAATCTCTTTTTGTGCTCGGAGCAGCCTGTGGATCATCCTTCACATGCAATATTGCGTAGTAGTTTACACCAAGAAAGTCAATAGAACTGATCAATCGTTCAGATTGGTCTCTAGAGAATTTCGGCAGCTTGGAACCAGCAATTTCCTTCATTATAAGTGGATAATCTCCATAATAAAGTGGGCCCAACAACCTAATATAGATAGGCATCAGAATGAACAATGTCAAATTTTGATCATTGTTAATGCAATGCATGTTGAAGTTGGCCCCAAAGAATTAGGGTGAACATCGCCACAAATCTATTACTCTAAACAGTGAAAAGATTCCTGGGCTGTGTGAGTTACACAAGTATATGCACCTTGTAACAATAAAACGACTGATTCTCCTATGAATGAATACTATGGTAATACAGAATATTTTCATTGAAAATATAGACAATTTATCATAAGTCATACTGAAACATGGGCTCTATTACCCAACTGTTGTGCCACCGTACATCATATGCTTAAAGGAAGAGTTTGAGTCTTTGTTTGTTCTCAACTGATAAGCCTAGACAACAATTCAATAGATAGTTCTTCTAGAAAAGAATGAACTAGGTAAAATAAAATAGTAGATGCCACCAAAGTGATACATTCGAAGTATGAATATCTGATCATCACTCTTCAGTGGAAATTGAGTAGCTAGAAACCAAAATGGAGGTGCTTAACTTAAACTTTTTCTTTTTGAATTCATCAATTACAAGCATATTTCAAGCCATTAAGGCTTCATAGATCATTACTAGTCATTAGATAACATATCTTGGAACATTACCTATGTTAGGCAGAACTTCAAAAAAGTGCTAAAGTGTGTTTTATCTTCATAGTTCAAGAGAGATGAGTTGTGGAGGGAAGACTATGGCATTTTTCATGTGAACAACCCTATCATGTAAAGAACAGTTTTTCATGCTATATATCATATTGTTTATCATTTGTCTCTAGTAGAATATTCTTAATCAAGGAAACCTACTATTTCATTAGGCCTTAGTAGAATCTTCTTCATCCAGACAAATCATCCGCGCATGATTCATGAAACAAACGTAGACAGCAAAAGGTAAAAAAAGTCAAACAATATAGCATGGGATGAAGATGGAGTACCAGTCCGTGTAGAAGGCTCGAGCTCTTTCTGTTGCATTAATGTCCTCTGATGAGTTGGTAACAGGTACAAAATCATATATTAATATATTCATGCCTATAAGTCCTTGCTGCTTTTCCTGCACCGTACAGTACATATTATTGGTCAATAAAACTATACATCTTGTTCGGTATCAGACATGGTGACCTTTTAGTCACATATAAGGATCAAGAGATAGTTCTATCAATTATCAAATATCAAATAGTGTGTCCAACGCCATATTGCAGTTTAGAGGGGAGATGAAATACTAGAGCCAATTTTTTAACTAACACGCTTTAACACATGAGGATGAAAAGAACCAATATAACATTGAAATTCGGAGCATAAAAGTCAATTAACTACTTTTTTATTCTAATATCAAACAATTAATAATTTACATCATAAAACCTACACGTAAAACAAATTTAGATTCAAATATTTAAGCACCTTAAGGAGATTATACCTGATACTTTTTCCTATATAATGATACTGCTGAACTATGAGCCAACAAGGAATGATGAGCTAGAATGTACGGCTCATACACGGAATTTCCTTTCAAACAATTGCCAAATGGTTCAGAGCATCTCCCTGGTGGCCCAAGTCCAGCGTCATAACCAAGCAAAGCAAGAGCATTAGGTTCATTTAGAGTCGTCCAATGCGTAACCCTGTCCCCGAATTCCTTAAAGCAGATATCAGCATATGCTGTAAAATCAGCACTTAAACAAGAAAACAAAGTTAAAAGTGTGGTTATGTTATGCAAAAGATTGAGTTCTTATAATGCAAAGTGGGTGTGTTATTATTTCTTTCACAACCAGCATAACAACATTTGACAATGGTTAACAATCATACCGACCCGTCAATTTTTGCACAAAATAAAGTCAGAATGTGTAATGACAAATGACTGGAAAAAAAAAAGCATACATGATTTGAGGACTTAACCATCCATTATATTCATCCTCAAGGACTTGAGGAAGATCATACTGGAACAGGGTAGCGTGTGGTTCAATTCCTGCAAAATCATTGGAATTGAGTACTGAAGGTAGCAACAAATTTAGCATGCATGATATAAACAGTATCTGCTATGAGGAGATACTTGTTCCTGAATTGAATCCTTTGTCAATAATGGTTTTTTTTATCCGGGTACTTTGTCATTAGCAGTTACATGCCTAACCCACAGGTTCAAGAGTTAAAATGATCCCAAAAATTTTGTTTGGACATCCATTTCTATTGGTTAATATGCAAATACAAATCTTCATATAGCGGTGGGAAACTATTATGACCAGAGCATGCAAACCCATGCATAATTTGTAAGTAATTCATGGGTGCTAAAAGCTAGTAGTTAAATCAACAACTAGGTGTAGAGTATTACCGTTATCAAGGAGTTCATTGATAAGATTATTATAGTACTCTAATCCTTTTGGATTGACTTCCCCTCGACCATCTACGGCAAAAAGCAATCAAAGTCAGATCTTATTAGTTTTTACAAAAGTTAGACAGGAAAAATGAAAGCGAATACAAGTTTAATAGCAACATACTAGGAACAAGCCTTGGCCAAGAGATAGAGAACCTGTATGCATCCAACCCAGTCTCCTTCATTAGTTTCACATCCTCCTATAACAAATGTAGAAATGATGAACAAATGTTTGCATGTAGTTGCCCTAAAAGGATTAATTAGTGTGTAGGTTTTACCCAGGCCTACAACTAATTTTTCCCATGCTTGACAGAGCTAGCACTGGTACATTTTACAAGTTGAGCTGCTGAAGTGCATCAAAATATTGAAAGATACCATCATACGCTACCAATCGTGTTGTGCAGAGTCTCAAAAAAAAAAATCGTGTTGTGCAGTCATATCAAAGCTACTGTACTTCCTACAAGTCTTCAATAAGCAATCTCCATTGCAACAAGACTTCAATATAAATGAGACAGTTCTTTGTGATGAAACATTTCTGAATAACTATATCTTACAACATAGGAGGTGTGAAATGTTTGTTTAATCGAATAGTTCAACAATCCTTTGAAATGACTACCTACAAAACATCCTAGATCCTTTACCCGTCTACCCAAGAGGCCAACCCCTTAGAAAAATGGACTATTCCTTGGCTACCTCCCTGATATAGCCTAGCGATGCAGAGCTTTGGCCCATCAGTACAAGAGCATGTGCTACAACATGGCACGTAGTAGCATTCAATTAACGATGGATTAACAACACATAAGAATCATACCTTATACTTGTGGTAACCGTCTGCTGCTACATCACCATCTCCAGGTAAATGACCTGCGTTGCAGAATGCCAGGATGAGTAAGCACTATGGCTTAACCCAAATGCAAAACCTAAACAATGCAATAAAATGTTTGATGCTCATGTTTCAAAGAAGGCTCAAGTAACTAGAACTATTTTGTGAAACATGAGCCTTCTGTGAAACTCTGCCAAGTCCCTATCATTTTCACAGCCTATGTGTTACTCGTGTGTAATCTGCCCATTTTTACTGTGGAACGGCAACAAGTAGCAAGGGTTTGGCACGCAAGGAAATCTATACTGCGGTGGCAGAACCATTTCAGGGGATTGGCAGAGTTTTATTTCGGATTTGCCAGCAAGTTCCAGTTCTCGGAATACATTCGTGAGTTGCCCCATTCGAACTACAGTACCAGAGAAGCTTACCAGTTCACTGCCTGGTCGCCCCGCAGTAGGCTACGGGCCGGGCAATGGATGCAGTGGGTGCATCAGCTGCCAAGGCCTGACAAGGGGAGTGGTGACCCGTGGCATCGTGGTGGTCTGGGAGCTGCGCGACGTTGCACACGGCGCTGGGGGCAGCAGCGGGCGGTGGAGCGGCGGGAGCTAAGCCTCGGGTTCATTGGCGGGCTGACGGGCGGCCAATACAGTCTGGGGTTGGAGGCTGCAGGGGCGCCGCCGCGAGATGGGCGGCGACGGAGGGGGCCGGACTGGGACTCTGGTCTGTGGGACAGTGGGAGGGAGACGGAAGGCCGTGCGTTTCGAGCACGGGCGGGCCGATCCGACGGTCCTTGTACCTTGGGCTTCGCAAACCAACGGTCGGTTTTGTTTACTGTTTTCTTTGGTCGCCGGAAGCACGGAAGAAAGAAAGGCGTCCGTCCATGGCGATGTGCTGCCCGAATTTGATACGTACCGGCGTGAGCGAAGGTGTCCCAGACGCTGGGCGTCCTGCCATCCTCCGCGGCCGCACCCTCCCACTGAAACAGAAACCAGCAAGAGCGTCAGGTGGTGGATCGTCAAGCCAGAGAAATGCACAGCTCGATCGTCAGTTTGCTGCTGATCATCCAAAAAGTTACACAGACTATGGAGTACTCTGTGGTCGAAGAATTCCGAGTCATTGTCATTTCCACCGATCAATGACCAACCGTACAGCGAAAAACAATGACAGCAGATAGCAACTGCCGCAGACAAAAAATGGAACTGAAAACAACACTCACTTGATAAGCCGACGTCCCGGCGCCGAACACGAACCCCTCGGGGAAGTCGTCTCTGGTCAATCCCCCGCCGCGCAGGTCGCCGCTCCCGACCGCCAGCGCTGGCGATCCTCCCACGACGCCGGCCGCGTCGACCACGGCGATGAGGAGGAGGAGCAGAGCAAGGCGCAGCCGAGTCGCCATCCCGTCCGGTCGGTCGTCCACAGACCCGGGCTGCCAGCCAAGCTATCCACACACGACCACAAGGCATACGATAGCCACACGTGGTACGGCGCTCAAGATCATCGTGCGCGCTCTTTCTCTCTCGAAGGGGAAAGGCGTGGGGCCCGGTGCGGTGCCTACTGCCCCAAAGCTCGCTCGCTGCTTTTCTGAGCGTTCCACTCACACACTCCCCTGACAAGCGTACGTTGCCGGCACCGAGAACAAATCCTCCTGGAAACCCCCCCCCCCCCCCCCCCC
>LAPY01000262.1:208726-220163 GCA_000970635.1 Eragrostis tef
GCCTTGCGGTCCTCGGAGGAGGCCCGGAGCGCCGCCTGCGCGGCGCCCCCCGCCGACCCGCGCCTGGCGTCGTCGGACATTCTCGTGGGGTGGGTGGATGGAGCGGAGCACACACTCCTCGCCTCCTCTCCTCGCTTTTTGAAAGACGATGGTTGCCGAGGGGGCGTTGCAGAGGAATCTCTCACCAGCTCAGCGGAGGAGGTGGAGAAGAGTAAGGGGAAAACTGGGAGGCTGGGGTGGGCCGAGGGTCTCAGCGATAGAAGCCTGGTCCGAGTACATGACCCGTGAGGTTGGCGGCCCAAGGCTGTCTGTATTTTAGTCGAATTTTACCCAAGTTTTGAACGAGTTTCACTTGAATTCTTAAATATTTAACAAGGTCCGTGATCTTGTAAATCACGTGTTTGGTTCTTAACCCGTATTGAGACAACTTTTAGGTTACGTGACAACATAATTCGGCTCTCTGTCAAGGTCCAATTGGCGGCGTGCGTCTTGAAAATGGCCTCCCTCCCCACCACACGTCGTCACTAATAAAGGTTCCAAACAGATGGAAAATTCAAAGTTGTCTAGCGGCTTCTGGTGTAAACAAATTAGCATCACGAAGTCGAAGGTTACGTGTCCCCGGCTGCGAAAGAGACATGCATGGCACCACTGGGAGAAGAAAAAACTGTGCCGGTGCGTTCCTTACTCACCATGGTCATCAGTCATCACTATACCCCACCCACAGGCTCCTCGGTCAATAAGTTCTAGCAACACCAGCATCGGCCGGCTGCTCTCTAGCCTCCCCCGCCCCCAACAGCCAACACCACCGTCGTCAGGCTGCAGCGAGCGTGCCGTCGTGGAGGAAGCCGGTCGAGGGGCGGCAGGGCAGACCGCCAACCGTTGGGAACAGAGAAAGCAAGGTCATAGACGGAGAGTCACTCGATCCAGGGGACCTTGCCGTCGCTGCGGCCCGTCGTGAGGAGCTCTTGCGCGCACTTGTTCAAATGAATGGCTCGACCCCGTTCGGACGCGCGGACCCGGAAGAGCCCCCGGAGCTGGTGCGCATCACCGTGTCGCTAGCTGCGTTCGCCGTGGCGCGCACATAAGGAGGTGAACTGGAGCATGGCCGGCACCGTCTCGGCGGCCCGGGCTGCGCGCCGCGTCTGGCGGACTTCTGGTACTTCAGGACGCTCACCTTCAGCGGCACGGGCCTGGACGAGCCTCCGTGCCTTGCTCCCATTGCCGTGGCGCTCTTTCACGCTGTCCGTGCGGCGAGCATTGTCACTGCGCGCCGTCCTGGCGTCGCGCGCGTGCTGAAGGAGTACCCCGAGGCGACGGCGCCGCAGCTCGTGCCTCCGGCTCCTGCCTCAAATGAACGCAAGGCCTCCGCAACGTGCGGCATGGAGAGAACTCAACAGGTGGCAGCTCAGAAACGGTCGTGACTGCTGTCCGAGTCCGATCACGCCAGCCGGGCTCCGAGCAGTTCGTACTCGGACGCCGTGCCCGATACTATACAACAAGTTCGATTCGGACATGAATTCACGCAACGAGTCGGAGCCACGGTCGTGGCCAGTGGCGATATAAAAAGAAACCGAAGGCTACCTACCAGCCACAATCGAACCAGAGCTTCACCAACGCAAGAACGTGAACGTTCATGGCTTCGCGCCGCTCGCTCCTCGCCTGGGTATGTCTGCTCTTCGTGCTGCTGCTCTTGGCGTTTGGAGGCGCCCCCGCGGAGGCACGACCAGGGCCAAGATCATCGGCGCCCCGCAGGCTCGTACCAAGGCGCATGCTCTCCGCGAACAGCGTCTCGACGGCCAACGGCGGCGACAGCACAGTGGCGTTCAAGAAGACGCATCGCAAACTCGCTGCAGCGCCACCTAAGGCCGCACCGGCGAGCGGCAACGACTTCAACGTTGAAAGCTACGGCGCCGCCGGCGATGGACGCACCGACGACACAAAAGCGTTTCTGAACGCGTGGGCTAAGGCATGCTCCTCACCGCAGCCCGCCGTTCTGATCGTGCCGGCCGGGAAGAAGTACCTAGCCAGGGAAATTCCACTGTCAGGTCCGTGCAAGTCCCAAGTGACATTCCAAATCGACGGTACACTTGTGGCTCCCGAAGACAAATCGAATTGGAACAAGAACGGCTACCCGCATTGGGTAAGCTTTACCAAGGTGGACAGCCTAACCGTAACCGGGAAAGGCACGTTGGATGGAACCGGAAAGTCGTCATGGAAAAACTCATGCCGCACAAACAAAAAGAATCCATGCACGTTTGCACCGGCAGCCCTTACCTTCACCTCGTGCAACCACTTGAAGGTGCAAAATATTAGGTTGGTCAACAGCCCGCAAGTTCACTTGTTGATGCAATATTGCAAAGATGTGACGTTATTCTCCCTCACCATCCAATCACCCGGCAGTAGCCCGGAGGCGGACGGCATCCACATTTCACATAGCGAGGACATACGGATTATAAAGCCTGTGATAAAGGCAGGAGATGATTGCATTTCTATTGCTACAGGCACCAAAAATTTGTATGCCTACAAAGTTGAATGTGGCCCGGGGCATGGAATTAGCATTGGAAGTCTCGGCAAAGACAATTCGGAGGCACAAGTGTCGAACATTACTATCGACACGGCTCACGTGACCGGAACATTATACGGTGCTCGAATCAAGACATGGCAAGGAGGAAGTGGGTACGCCAAGGACATAAAATTCTTAAACATGGTGATGGACAACGTGAAGCATCCAATTTTTATAGACCAATATTACTGCAATCAATTCGACCCAACCAAACCCAAGCCATGCGAGGAACAAAAAACGGCTGTGCAAATTAGCAATGTATTGTTCAAGAACATCAAGGGCACCGGTACAACGAAGGACGTGATCAGCCTTCACTGCAGCAAGGCATTCCCTTGCCGCGACGTCGTCATGGAAGACATCGATCTCAAGATGAAGAAGAAGGCCGGGATTAGCACCTGCGAGAATGTCATGTTCTCTAAAACGAGCAATGTCTCTCCGGCTCCGTGCACATCGGTGGCCACCAAGCACGACCAGGTTCCTGAAGACAGTAGTGATTAGTTCGAGAAAATTTAAATTCAGAGAGGTGCCGATGGACAGAGAAGTGACCGCATGGCTGGCTCTGTTCTCCCAATGCCGGTGCCAGGACGCGGAGAAGCACGTCGATCGGAGGACGCATTGCGAGGGAGACAGGCACTTGCTCGCCAGGAGGTTGCCGAGATTTGGAGAGCTCACAGTGAAACTACACATCATTTTAGCCTTGTTTGCAAAATTGCAATAGAGTGGAGATAACTTGTTTTCTGGGTGTTTTTTCCCCTACTATGTAACTTGATGAAATCAAATGCTAATAATAGAACTTAAACTCTCTGTTACTAGTAATTTTCTACTTATCTTTTTGACATCAACCAATCCAGAGAAGGCAGCTTATATTAACTGAAGTTTGCAAGCAAAAGAGCATTGGTGCGGTGCTCTCTTCCTCCTCAGACAACTGCCCCCATTTCTCGTGGTCGCTGATTTCTACTCCACGGCGCAACTGGCTACATAGTTTGTATGTTTGTATTACGGCGGTGTCGGGGACATCCACCCCCGGAGCATTCATCTTGTCCTGGCCACGGACGGGGGGCATGGCGCCGCCGCCGAGCGCGTCGTGCAGCGTCACCACGTCTGGGACGTCACCTCGCACGTGCCCGACGTTTAGCCATGCGAAGCAATCGTTCCTGCGTTCTGAGCTCGTGATGCTTTAATTTGTGCTACGACTAGCTGTTCTTCCTCCTCCCTGTCCTCCCCTGTTCCCGAGTTCTCTGCTCCTCTGTTCCCTCCCAAAATTCTCTCCCTCCCAGCCGACTCTGCGGTTCTTCTTTTGCGCTCCAGGTTGGATGTCTCGCCATCGGCAGAAGGACGATTTCGCTGTTGCAGATTGCGGTGGCTCGGATGTAGCTTCCATGGCTCCGGCGCTCGATCTGCTGCTGCTCGGACGCGGTGAACGCACGCCATCGGTCCATGCCGATTACTTCCTGTAGAGAAAAGATTGGTACTAGTGATTGCGATTAAAATGGGCGGGATGAGGCTACGGCACTTCGCTGGGACGTAGGCGGCGGCGGACCGGCGGGAGGAGCCGTCGACGGGACGGAGGAGAGCCGGCGGCGGAAGCAGGGGGTTATTTGCATATATTCGGATCGCGACAGACAGCCCTCTATTTTGGATCGCGATCAATAGCCACGATCCATTTGAGGGATCTATGTGAAAGATAACTGGTCCAAACGAGGGGCCTGCAAAAAGTTTTACTATGACGGATCTCGGCCGGACGCGGCGAGGTTGCGCCGCCGCCGTGGACAGCGGACCTCCGCTACCAATCAGGTTTGTGCGTCTCGAGTTAGGGTTTCTTTCACTTGGCCGGTGAAGATGGGCGGCGGCGGCGGCGTGGACCAAGGCGTGTTTTGAGGAAGAGCCTCTCCCCCGCTTGGACTCTGCCATGGCCGGTCTCCGATGCTGCACCGGACAAGAACAAGAACCTGCACCATGGTTGCATGGCTGGTGTCTGTTAGGTACTATTGGAGCTCTGGAATTCAAGCGGCGGATGGTGAAATGGATCTGCTCACATTATCATGTCGAACACCAGGCCTCATGCCTGAATGGTTCGGTTTAGTCGAGTTCCTGACTATTTAATCATGCATTGTTGTTTGATTCTGAGACTCTCAGATCAAAATATACATTCCGATTTGTGAGTTAGAGATGACAAGTACGGACAAGCTGCAGCATCATGGAGAGGAATCATGTGTGACTGCGGACACCGTCCTGAAATTTGCAAGTTTTTCTGAACTGTATAGGTATGAAGAAATTCAGGCTCTGATGGTACATCAATGGTTATTCGCAAATGACTCCTCTGCGATCTTAGTCTATTGTTTTGTAGACTGAAGATGATGGATTTTGACTGCAGTAGAGAAGGACAGTAAACATGAATCTTATTTTTACTATTCCTGTTGTAGACCAGCTAACATTTCACCTCATTGTCTGCAGGTGGTGCTGATTCTTGAGAAAGCTGAAGATACAGAGTAGACGAAATAGTGAGAAGGTAATTGCTGCTTATCTATGATACAAAACAAAAAGCTTGGTTCATATAGAACTGAACATTGAGGCATGATATAGCGTCGTCATATATGCTGGCCTACTCATCATGCCTCAGCGTTGGAAGGCTCAAGGATGGGTTCAACGGTACCGGAAGCAGTGCCTGCAGGCCTAGAACTATGCAATACAAATTTGCCAAAATTTTAATTTTTTTTGGGCAACAAAATGTTCGGTTTGGATGTAATAAACATAACATTGGAAAACCCAAATGACGAAAAGAACACCAAAGTGTTGAAACCTAGTTATTCTGGTTTGATGACGAAAAGGAAAATTCCAACATAGTTATTCTGGGGCAAGAGCAGAGCTTCCAAGATTCAGTTTTTTTTTCAGTTGAAATAATTTAACAAAGAAGAAATTCAGTATCATGGATCCTAAAGCTTTTCTGGTTCATCGGTCTATTCTAAACCCTGAAAATTCATCTGGTGGGTTCTGAACTAGTATTGATATTTTTGTAATTTTCATTTTCAATGACGGGGCAGCGAAATGAAGCCTAATGATTTGTCTCCACAAGTTCACTACAGTCAAGCTGGAGGAGGTTGCAGTGCGTAAAGAATACGACCTCCACTTGGTCCGTAAAGTCCGATAAAATTCAAAGTTGTTGCCATAAGTATATGGGTCCAGCTCAAAAAAATAAAATAAAATGTGCAGCCAACAAGTTCTCTAGTGCGAAAGCGACGTTAGTATGGCTTTATGGTTGGTAACTCGATGGCCGCACTTTATCTTCCCTTTCACAGGTGAGGTGAATACATCACGGCGAGCTTTTTATACGATTATGAAGATGGAGAGAATTACCATTGACCAATCACGACCAAGCCAAGATCACACACACATGGACACCCCTAATCGGCCACCAAACGCACAATTGTGGACTCTCGTCAGCGACGTGCTAGCGCTGCTATATACTATGTTGATAGTAGCTGTGTAGAGGGAACGAGGGGTCACTCTGCCAGCTCCCAGTCGTGAAGGGTGCATTGGTGGGTGCAGTAGCAAGCAATGAACGCGCTTCTGTCCGCTGTGGCGAGCGACCTCGTCAGCCGGCTGGTCTCCTTCCTTGTTGGGAGGTACCAGGATCCCGGCGCCACCAACGACGCCGTCAGGCTGCAACGCGCTCTGCTCCGAGCCCGCGTCGTCGTGGAGGAAGCCGAGGGCCGGCAGATCGCCAACCGGGCGATGCTGCTGCAGCTCAGCCAGCTGAGACGGGAGCTGTGCCGGGCGGCCTACGCGCTCGACGCCTTCAGGTGCCGAGCTGTCGATCCCGGCAAGAGTACGAGATCGCACGCCACGGCGAGCCGATCTCGATCGCACACAAGGCGTCCTCCGAGCAGCGATGGCGCTGACGTTCTGTCCGTCACCGTGGAAAGCCTGGAGGCCGCGCTGAGCGACATGAGGGAGTTCGTGGTGCTCCTCGGCAGCTGCCCTCGCGTGACCCGGCAGCCGTACAGCGCCTACCTGTTCGTGGAGAGCTGCATGTTCGGGCGGCAGATGGAGAAGGAAGAAATCATCGGCTTCTTGTTGTCGTCGCAGCCTTCTCATCGTGAAGATCATTTGGACGTCCTCCCGATCGTCGGGCCTCACGGCGTCGGGAAGCGGACCTTGGTGGAGCACGTCTGCCTCGACGAGAGGGTGCGCGAGCGCTTCGCCAAGGTTCACCGTCTCAGCAGCTCTGAGCTGGATCTGCACCACGAGAGCTTAGTAGCAGACGTCACCACCACCACCACGAGGTCGCTGATTGTGATCGACGTCGCCGACGGCGAGGAGGAGTCGTGGCGGAGGTTCCACTCCGCCGTTCGCCGCCGCGGCGTGCACAGTAGTGGGAGCAAGGTCATCGTCATCAGCCGGGCGGAGAAAGCAAGGTCGTCGTCGGGCCAGCTGCTGCTGATGGGCACCGTGGCGCCGCTCAGGCTGCGCGCGCCGCGGCGGGACGAGCTCTGGTACTTGTTCCGGGCGCTCGCCTTCGGCGCCGCGGACCCCGACGACAGACCGGACCTCGCGCACGTCGCCATGGCGCTGTGCGCCCGCGTCTGCGGCTAAGCCGCGCCGCGTCGCTCCGCGCCGACATGAGCGCCCGCGCGTGGCGCCGCGTGCTCAAGGTGTACGCCGACGCGAAGGTGGTGCAGCTCGGTGGAGGCGCGGCAGGGTACTACTACCCCTGCGGGCCGTGCTTGTTCTACAACCGGCGCGAGTTGTCAGGCGGCGTGGCGCGGAGCGAGCTGCCCAAGGTGACGATGACGGAGCTGCTCGCCGGAGGCTCCCTGCCTCCGGCCGGGGAGGCGCGGTTCGACGTGCTGATGTGGCAGTCTCGGATCCCACCGTACGGGAGCTACGTCCTGACGTGCGACGTGGAGAGAGCTCGGCAGGTGGTCGCCGCCGGCGAGAAGCAGGCTCCGGCTCGTAAGAGGCGGAGAGACCGACACCTAACCGACACGCCGGCCATCAGCGAGGAGCACGTGTTTGATTGAACTCTGTATTTCTGTACGTCCACGGCTAGATTACAAAAAACACTTTGTACAAAAATACGGAGTTCTCCACAAAAACTGAAGAACACGTGCTTTGTACGCTGGCCGTCCGGATCGTCTCTTGCAATGCAATCTGTGGATTACTGCTTTGCGTATATCATCAGGAAAGAAGTGCATTACCTGCCACTGTCCGCCGAACTCTGTCACAAGAGCAAAGAAATTCAGGTATCCGAAACGAGCACTAATCGGAAACGGAGTCCGACACCATGAATACTACGGCAAGTGCGATTCGGACAAGAGAATCCACGCACGAATCGGACAAGAGCATCGGCACTGGCGTTATAAAAAGAAACCGTAGGCCACACCAACCAGCCACAACCAAGCCAGATCAGCTCAAGTCTCCAACGCAAGAACGTGAACGGCCATGGCCTCGCGGCGCCGCTCGCTCCTCGCCTGGGCATGTCTGCTCTTAGTGCTGCTGCTCCTGGCGTTTGGAGGCGCTCCCGTCGAGGCACGCCCAGCGCCAGGATCCACATACCGCAGGCTCGTACCAAGGCGCATGCCTTCCACAAACGCGCCGGAGAGCGTCCGTGCCACCGGCGGCGACGCCACGGCGCCGTTCAAGAAGACAGGGCCATCGCTGCACCGCAAGCTCGCAGCAGCACGTAAGGGCGCACCGGAGAGCGGCGGCGGCGACTTGAACGTCGAAAGCTTCGGAGCTGCCGGCGACGGGAAAACTGACGACACCAAAGCGTTTCTGAACGCGTGGTCTAAGGCGTGCTCCTCAGCGCAGCCCACCGTTATTCTCGTGCCAGCCGGCAAGAAGTTCCTGATCAAGGAAACACCATTGTCAGGTCCGTGCAAGTCGCAAGTGACGTTCCAAATCGACGGCACGCTCGTGGCTCCCGAGGACAAATCGAACTGGAACAAGAATGGTTACCCACATTGGATAAGTTTTACCAATGTCGATAGCCTAACAGTAGTGGGGAAGGGAACGTTGGATGGAACCGGCAAGTCTTCGTGGAAGAACTCTTGTCGCACAAACCACAAACGCCCATGCACATTTGCTCCAGCGGCTCTTATCTTCACCTCCTGCAATCACTTGAAGGAACAGAATATTACGTTGGTAAACAGTCCGCAAATCCACTTGCTGATCCAAAATAGCAAAGATGTGACATTGTCTTACCTCACCATCACATCGCCCGGCAATAGTCCAGAGGCCGACGGTATCCACATCTCCCATACTGAAGACATAAAGATCATAAAGCCTGTGATCAAGGCCGGGGATGATTCCATATCCATAGCGACCGGTCTAACAGTCCGATCCATAGGATCTTTGTCCCACGGTGTGTTTAAGCAGACACGAGATAATACAACACTTTCATCTTAATTACAAGTCTTTATTATTACATTAAAGGTCCAGAGTGCAGCGGAAATATTAAAGTTCAGCGAAAACGATAAAAGATAGTTCGAAAACTAAAGATATACGAGAGCTACACTACTCTCATCGATATAGCATGAGTGACAATCCGATGCCCAATCAGATAATCACACTAGCAACAAACACATTACTGCAGCGGCTGATCGGACTCCCAGTGGGCGGTCCAACCCTCAGGGACTTGCACATCCCAAGGCATAACACCAGCAGGAAGAGTAATATCATTACCTGAAAACAACAAAGGCACAAAGCCTGAGTACTAATTACTCAGTAAGTCTTACCCGTCAAATGACACTTAGACATGCAAAGGCTTACCATAGGATGGCTGAATTTAAAAAGACTCGCACTAAGCAAATAACATAGCTAACCATATTTTTGCCAACTTTTAGTTCTTTAAACAGGAGCATATGTGAGCATAGCTGAAAGTAAATCCAGTAGAAACAAGCAGGCAGTAAGATAAATGTAAATAATCAGGAGCAACAAACCATATGGCAACTGCATATATCATCAATATACATCATCATAAGAAAGTACCATGTGTGCTACTGAAGGCTCAGATCACAAGCGGTACTCATTTCTGCGAGGGACAGCGATTGCAATCGATTTACACCAGCTAGGAAAAACCCAAAGTACACGACGTATATGCACAAAAGTCATATACGGCAACCTTTCACAAGACAATAAACAACAAAGCAGGGTCCAGTCTCAAAGAGTTGAGCAGCCGTCCTACCAACAGTACGTCGTGGCCTAGACCTGCCCAACTACGCCCATCGTGTCTTTCGACCAGTGTAATGGGTACCCACCAACGGTGCCACCGTACAAGCTACATCAGTTTGCTAGCTCCCATTGTCACTAGTATGTACTCGGTACTGTTCAATGCTTGATCAAGGGGCCAACATCGAGACGGTCCTTAATCGACACAGACGGGGCTACCACCGTGAAGGCCCGACCTTCTCAATCCAACCTATACAATCATCCCCGTCCGGTCTCAAACAAGTACATAAACTCATTCTTTAAGTTCAACTTTAGTGATCAAGTTTTACTCATACAAATGGGAACTTAACTTGATCGATACTAATTAATTTAGCTAAGCATAGCAACATTCTAACGAGCTACTAAGGTCAGACACTTAACATCATAGGTCATATAGAAAACAATGCAAGTGGATTTCCAAGCAATTCCTATAAACTTAAGTGCATCAATCATACTAGACACACTAGCATTATTATTCCTAGAACCAAAAATTTGTAAAACGGCAGGATGCACCGGGGCTTGCCTTGGTTCTCAACAGCTAAGTTAGTGACTTCAACTTCACGATCATGAGTGGATTGCTCCTGCTGATCGTCCTCCTCACCTTCAACTTGATCATTTCCTAATCATGCAAAATATCCAAAATGAAGAAGGAACACAACTGAATCAATATGGACTGCATGCAGTGGTTTGTGTTTAAGTTTGAATAACATACATGGTTCTGAATTGGTGATATGAAGTTAGTTTAAATTATTTCTTTCATTGACTCTCATAAAGCATTGTTATATTATTAAGTAGACCATTTATATTAACTTTAAACAAGTTCACACAACAAGGAAATTGTATCTAAGATGCCTCTGGTCATGAACAGCCTACTGGTGGTCTAAGTATACCAAAACAGTACAAACAACAGTTTATCATGGTTTATCTTACTAACAGAATTAAAGCAAGCATCATAATAAGGCTGAGTGAGAAATAAATTCCTACGAAATTCTATAAAGTATATCAAGTCTAACCAAAAATCATGGTAGTAGAACATCATTTAAGTGTCATGCATGCAGAAGATCAAGGCTTAAAAAGCAGTAGATTAATTATTAAAAAGATGACAAGTTTATCAAAGAGAAAATCATAACTAAAGTTTCTTACACAAAGAAAGGGTATGGTTTGTACTACTGAACAGACCATAGCAAGAGGAGTACAACAAGACTAAGATCACAGTTTTCCCAACCAAAACTAATTTACTATGAATTAAATGGTGTTTCACTTACAAAAATGATACAGGTACAAACATAAAGTAACATGGATCATCAAGCTCATAAACAGATAGATCTTCTCAAGAGAAACACAACAAAATTTAGTTTGCAATTTGTGGGCATCTATAACTCCAGATATTGATTTTTGAAGTTTACTTAATAGTTCTGCTTAAATTACAGGTTTGCCACTGGTCGATGTTGAACTGGGCGTGCACAGCTCGTGCAGGGCGTGCACGGCGGCGAGACATGGCGCGAGGATTCCGGCCAAATGGCAATGAGTTGACGAGAATGGTGAACACGGTGAGCGTCAGGGACTCCTGGGCAACACGCTGGACAAGGTCTCGAGGAGAGATACTCACCGAGGCGAGGTGGAGACGAGGAGGCGGATCTGGGGCGATGGCGACTCGGCGGCGAA
>LAPY01000262.1:232728-242957 GCA_000970635.1 Eragrostis tef
CACCCCCTCCACTGCCGCCATAGCCTCAGTTGCTGGTGCTTCCTTGTGCGCGGCCGGCTGCTGGCTTTGGGGGAGTCAGCTGGTTGGATGGGAGCGCGCAAGCAGGGGCACGGGCGGCGCGGGCGAGAGTTTTTGTAGATTGCGCGAGTTGCCGTGCAGGGGATTGGAAAGGAAGTGTGTGGGGCGACCTGGTGTCCTGCACGTCCAGACGCAGAGCTTGGGATTGTGGGGTGAAGGAAACGTGCACAATTGGATTGACCAGACGTCGGAGCGACTTCATTTCCTGCTAGCGATTCTGTCCAATGATGATTTCAACAGGCTCAAGTATGGATCAATGAAGTATATTCAACACGAGTGTTTCAAAATAGCACTGTACTCCTACTTGTTTATTTTTCGGTGTGCAACTATGATCAGATCACCATTCACGTCGTGCAACAATCAGTGCAGATAAATTTTGTAGGACTTCATCACCCAGTGTAGAGGTTAGTTATGACTTTGACAAACTACTCATTGCCTCTGTTGATGTTGATGGTGGATGGGCCTTTGTTGAACGATGTTGTAAACAAAAAAAATTCTATTTGAATTCTGCACAACAACTTGTAAAGCTATTCTTTTGATTTTTTTTGTTCATAATTGTAGGCTTTTGATATCTACTAAAAATAGTTTTACAAATGTATTTTTTTAATATATGCACATATATGATATCTATATTTCCAAAGTACCCCCTCCAATTTTTATTTATAGACTTTCAGACAAGATTACTTAGTTCAAATTTGCTCACCATTTCTTCGTTTACTGCTAGTGACTGTATCAAGAAAAATGCGCACGAGACATCAGAGCAACTTTGTTTGGATGCTCGTTTTTTTTTAAGTCTTGAACGGATACTTCAGTTATAAAAATAATTCTGGTTTTGAACAAATGGGTTGATAGACTAGCTAGTATTCATCAAATTGGCATGTCCAAGTAAACTGACATGGAAACTTAGCATATATTTCTTTCTTATTTATTCTTAATTAATCCACCTGTTGCCTGTCTTCATAAACTCTCATTATTAGTATGCTCTTGGTGGTGACGGACGCACAGTCCAACCTGGGAAACAAAGTTTATACTATTATTAGTATTAATCCTGTGAAGATCACCTTAAACATTTACTATCATATTATATGAACATTAAATCAGATGTAAAGAATGTTACACCAAAAATAAATTAGTATGGGAACTACTTACTTCCACATTTTGTTCCGACCGGCAAAGGCTTGTTGCAATCACGTGCGAGCTGAACAAACTTAATCACACTCATGAAGACCTCGTCTGTAGGGGCGATGATACCACATATGCAAAGCATGTCAGTCTCTTCCGCTTCTACGATATTACGACAGTCGGCAGTTGGAGCGACGTAGCCACCTTTAATCTTAATGCTATCGTGGCAGAAATGCTGAACCAATAACTTCTCTTTAGAACAATCCTTCTCCCCCAAAACTATGTGTTCTGTAAAACCTAGAGAAGTACAAGGACTTGAACTACTTTTATGGCCATCCTGGACATGTTTGGATGAGAATGCACAAGTAGGAAGCACTGCTACAAGGTTTGCATACGAAAGATGAGTACTGGTCAAGCATTGTATACTACCATTTATAGGATATATGAGAATCCAAGTTTGATTATAGATTAATGTCCAAGAATTATTTATAGCGTATATGAGAATCCAAGTTTGCTTATGAATTAAAGTTCAATAATCTAATGAGGACAGTGGTTCTACAATAAGACTAGAGTATTCAAGAAACATTAAATTCTTAATCATGTTTCCATAAAAAAATAAAATTTGAGGCTAGTTATGATTAATTGCACCTTTGGTACGACTGTGGCTTTGGCTTCTCTAGAAAAACAGAGGTGCTGACTATGTCTTTGGCTATGCCTAAAAGCAACTTCTCCTGCAGGTAGGAATTTTGTTGTTTATGAGCTATGATCGGTAGTATGAGATTTGAAAATTAATACAATTTATGAGATGAAGTGCTAGGATATCACAACAAAATTACATCTAACCATTTTTGCATGCTTATTGATGCAAATATTCATAGACACATCTTCTCTCTTTACTCGAATTTGTTCATTTGTCAATTTGTTCAAAGATTCATGTACCTTTTCATGACTCGGATATGATGCATTTTGCCAATTTGTTAATATATTATTTCAATATATAGATAGTAGATTCATGTATTTTTTAATATATGCACATATATGATATCTATATTTATTTATAGACGGTCAGACAAGATTACTTAGTTCAAATTTGCACACCATTTCTTTTACTGCTAGTGATTGTGTCAAGAAAAAGCGCACGAGACATCAGAGCAACTTTGTTTGGATGCTCTTTTTTTTGAGTCTTGAACGGATACTTCAATTTTAAAAATAATTCTGGTTTTGAACACATGGGTTGATAGAGTAGTATTCATCAAATTGACATGTCCAAGTAAACTGACATGGAAACTGAGCACATATTTATTTCTTATTAATTATTAATTAATCCACCGGTTGTCTGTCTTCATAAACTCTCATTATTAGTCCGCTCTTGGTGGTGACGGACGCACAGTCCAACCTGGGAAACAAATTTCATAGTATTGGTATTAATCTTGTGAAGCTCATCTTAAACATTTACTACCATATTATATGAACATAAATAAGATGTAACAATATTACACCAAAATAAAATTAGTATCAGAACTACTCACTTCCACATTTTGTTCCGACCGGCAAAGGCTTGTGGCAATCACGTGCGAGCTGAAGAAACTTAATCACACTTATTAAGACCTCGTCTGCAGGGGCGATGTTACGACATATGCAAATCATGTCAGTCTCTTCCGCTTCTACCATGTTACGACAGGCAGCAGTTGGAGCGATGTAGTCACCATTAATGTTAATGGTGCTGTGGCATAAATGCAGAACCGATACCTTCTCTTTAGAACAATCCTTCTCCCCCCAAACTATATGTGCTTTAAACATGGTAAAAGCTAAAGAAAGTACAAGGACTTGAAATACTTTTATGGCCGTCCCAGTCATGTTTGGATCTGAATGCAATAGTAGGAAGCACTGCTACAAGGTTTGCATGCGAAAGATGAGCACTGGTCAAGCAGTGTATACTATACTATTTATAGGGGATATGAGAATCCAAATTTGGTTATCAATTAGTGTCTAAGAATTATTTATAGGGAATATGAGAATCCCAAGTTTGGTTAAGATAGCCTTATAGATTCTCATATATTAATTTATAATCAAATTTAGAGTATATGAGAATCTAAGTTTGATTATAAATTAATGTATATAATCCAAATTTGGTAATGAATTAATGTCCAAGAATCCAATGAGGCAGTGGTTCCACATTAAGACTGGAGTCTTCAAGGAACATTAAATGTTTGACCATCTTTAAAGAGAAAACTAAAATCCGTGGCTGATTAAGATTAAATAAAGCTTTCATAGAATTGAAGGAAAGTGTGTGGCTACCGCTCACGAAATCACGATACCTCATGCTGCTGGTGAAAACATAAAAAGAATTGCAATTGCTTCATTGTGCTAGCAAATTAGTACTGAACAATGAAACTCCTAAATAGACAATCAAAGCTAGCATGGTGTTTTGCACCAAATTTCTTCTATTTGTGTGTTAAAAGGATTGCGGGCCTAGTGGACTAGATGGGCCGGTGGCCTGACTTGACACGAATCTTCCTTAGCAGGTGCCAGACTGTCATCATAACCGTGTCGAGCGGTGCCTTGTTTTCACGGGCTGGGTACGACCGGGCTTGGGCCATTCTGCCTATTGGCAATCTTGTGAGACCGGAGAGCCAGCTTGGCCAGGCTCAGCTTTCATGGCTTGCTGCTAGTAGTTGTTGCCATCTTTAGGAACATGTTGCTCAAAAAAAAAATCTTTAGGAAGACTGCAGGATCTTCCGACACGATAAGCCCAACTTAGTTTGAGTCTAATTTTGAGAGCTTGGACTTAGAACATAAAGAGAGTTTAAAAACTGTGTTGCACTTTATTCAAAAGAGTAAAATAAATTCATCCAACTAACACAACATAAATTGGCCACACATGGTTGTCACTTGCGCCGATTGGTGAAACAAAAGATTGAGGATGCTTATTGAATAACAAATCACATGAAGGAACTCGTTTTGTTCCTCTTTCGTTTAAGCGACTTATTTCCAGTATCAACTTGCTTTTCCACGATACAGTTTGTTACATAATAATAGTAGGGTGGCATGGGAGACTGAGTCACTATGTCAAACTTCTCTCCATGATTCATAACCTTTCCATGGAGCACGTCTTCTGCCATAACAGTGTTTGCCATGTCTCCTTGCATCATGGACCCTTCTTCAACCTCGTATCTGTTATAGCAGAATATAAGAGAACCAACATCGCGAAAGCTGTAAAAGTAGGGGCAAAATCTTCTTTTGGAGATGTCCCTTGGGTCCTCTCCAAAGACAAGAATGCGCATCTGGTTTGACCTCCTGATATATCGCAACGCACGGCGCCAAAATTGCACATTCATATTAGCTCTCAGTACTCTAGTAACTACGATGGTAAGCATGAGGTAACCATCAAGCTCTGCTGCAATTTCTTTGCCGATTGATGCAAGATCTGGATGGTGGTCAAATGGATCTGCACTCCCAAACGCAAGGACTCTGAAGAAGTACCAGTACTCCTCTTGATGTAGCCTCGTCAACCTAATAGCCTGCATTGTCCCCAATCTTGACACCCGGTCCTTTACACTGATAAGTATGGCCTTGCCAGCGCTATGGCGTAACGAATTGTGGACTTTGTCCCAAGCCACCTCGTCGTTGTCCTGAACAAGCTCCACAACAATCAAGAAATTGGCAGACGAAGCACACAACTTCTTCATGCAATCATCCATGGCACCATCATTCACTAGATTCTGGAGATCATCGCTCCTGAAATGCAAAATGTTGGAGAAATTTCTCTTCACTCTTTCTTCTCTGCATACATGCTCAACTAGGGTTCTTTTCCCCACATAACATGGCCCAACAACAGGAAGCACATCCAAATACGAACAAGGACGTAGCAGGAAACTAATGATACACTCCTTCTCCATACGCCGGCCATACATGCTGTTCTCCATGAACAGATAAGAGTCGTACGGCTGACGGACGACAGGAGGGCAGTGCATCAAAACAAGGAGAAACTCTTTCATACCATCGAGAGTAGCTTCTAAATTGTCCATGTGGCTCTGAAGTTTGCACTGGCTGATCACCTCGAAACCTCTCTTCGGTCGGCAGGGCTGATCTGCTCCGAAGGTGTCGAGCACGTAGTAGCCACGGTACATGGCCTCCTTGAGATGCTTGAGCTGCAGGAGCATCCCGCGGTTGGTGACTCGCCTCCCCTCGGCCTCCTCGACGACGGTGCAGGCTCGTAGAAGCAGCCGCTGCAGCCTTGGGACGATCTTCTTGTCGTTGTCGTTGTCGTCGTCATTGGTGATAACTTGATGAGCCTGCTGGGACCTTTCGATGAGGAAGGAGATGAACCGGCTGACGAGGTCACTGGCCACTGCAGATATCACAGCGTTCATTGTTTGTTTGTGCGCGCGCGTGTTTTTCTTTTCCTGCCTGAAGAAAGGAAGTGATGATTCTGATACAGGAATCGTCTAGTGTTCCTGTATAAATATATAGCAGAGGGAGTGTGACACAACTCATGTGTACAACAAGTTATTCGAACTGATCCACAGGCTGGCTGTAGCGTGGCTGCGTGGGCAGTGGCGGGCTGATCACCTCTACACCCCCCTTCGATCGTAGACAGAGCTCTGCTCCGAAGGTGTCGAGCACGTAGTAGCCCCGGTACATGGCCTCCCTGAGCTGCTTGAGCTGCAAGAGCATGCCGCGGTTGGTGACTCGCCTCCCCTCGGCCTCCTCTACGACGGTGCCGGCTCGTAGAAGCAGCCGCTGCAGCCTTAGGACGATCTTCTTGTCGTTGTCTTCGTCATTGGTGATAACTTGATGAGGCTGCTGGGACCTTTCAATGAGGAAAGAGATGAACCGGCTGATGAAGTCACTGGCCACTGCAGATATCACAGCGTTCATTGTTTGTATTTCCTGCGAGAAGAAATGGAGTAGTGATTCTGATAGTGGCATCGTCTAGTGTTCCTGTATAAACATATATATAGCGGAGGGGAGTGTGACACAACTCATGTGTACAACAAGTTCGAACTGATCCACAGGCTGGCTGTTGCGTGGGCAGTGGTGGCTTGATTAGACTTTGACTTGCAGTATTCTAGAATTCCTTTTGACTTTCCTCGCAAAAAAAAAATCCTTTTGACTTGGCCCGTCTACTGCCAAACCAAAGATGTAGTAGCTGGGCCACTTGCGGCCGTCGGGTTTGGCTAGCTCGCGATGCTTCACATCGTATCCCTAGCTCCCGATCGAAGACCAGAACGAACATCTCGGTCAAGACTAAAGTACGCCGACGTGTGGCGTTGCCGTTTTGAGGAGACCAAATTTCTGAAGCAAGAGAGCGAAAATTCAGCGGTTCGCCACGTTCTTCCTAGCTCGCCAATATGGACGGCGGTGCCCTCTTCTGACCGTGCGGTGTTTATGTTCTAGCTTCTACTCACAGACGAGCTATCGCCGGGTGGTTGGTGCTGGCTTTGGCGGCCTCAGCAGATAGCCGTCGGTCAGGGGTGGGAAGCACTGACCGTGGCATACGGGGACGGGCGCCAGCCGGGGTGAGACGACTGCCGAGTTTCCGAGTTCTGGAATCTGGAGCGGCGACCGGAAACTTGCCGGGGCTCCGGCTGACCTTGAGCTTGGGTCAGCGTCGCTACTCAGTTAGTGGGTTACGAGGCAGCTCTGACAGTCCGCGGTGTGTTTCTTGTCACGTTCACGGGTCTCCTTGGGTGGTGGACTGGTCGTGCCTCGGCGCCTCGCGCTAGCGTTTACAGAGTAGCGCCTCCCTTGAGAGTTGAGAGGCAACTCGGCATGCACTGCTCCTACTAATATCATAGGTGTGCTTCAGAGCCATCTGGTACAAGTAAAGCATGTGCTCAATTTGTTCAGAGTTCACTACCACCAAAAAGCATTTGGTTAGGGCCTTCAGCGGCCCTATACCCTCTTGTGCAAGCTTTTATGCTTCCGCTTGGGCTTTTGCGTAATGAAGGATTATTCCGGGCGTTTATGTTATATTACAAAACTTCCCGTGCTTTTTCAGAATGCCCAGATGGAAATTGCAGGATTTTTTTTACCTAAGACAAGTATTGTGCTAGTACTAACTTCCGACTGTAATAGCATATTTTCAATAAATTTCAGGAACCTACGGCTATTTGCACCCATTGTGAGACAAAACTATAAATTTTGTATCCTGGTCCACTTATCAATCACACATTTCATTAACATAAAAATGTCTCAGTGACGGTGGGCTATTCCTTAAAGTCGTAGGTTTTAAAATTAATCTCAAAAATCATATTTTGTGTTACTTTAGAGTAAATAATAGCAGGATTTCTAAAATTTATATATTTTGAGAATTACGTGACTTGTAGTACTAGTACCATATGACCGCAAAAATGTTAATAACACATAAAAACGCTTAGCTTTAATTTAGTCCGAGCTGATGACTGTGTACTTGATTTCATTAATATTGGCAATCGTCCATAAAATTGGTCAAACATAATATTTTGACTTCGACCAACTCTAAATATAAACTGTTTTGGGACATAGAAAGCATGGAGTATATCATCACCCTCTTATACTCTTATGCAACGTTTCATCAAATAACAGGAAATTGTAGGTGCCTATCCAATTGCAAGATTCGCGGTGGTGAGGGACTTTATCGGTTCCTTTTTCTCTTGAGGCACTTGTTTCCAAGATCAACTCTTACATGTCCCTTGACTACACAGTATGATATGTAGCTGTAACAGGGAGGAATATGAGATTGAAAAATTATAGTAAACTTCTCTCCACAATTCACAGCCCTTGCATTAAGCACATCTTCTATCTTTATCATGCCTGACATGTCCTGCGGCACCAAAGACTTTGACGTCGTGTATCTGTTATAGCAAAATAACATAGCATCGTGGCTCCAGCTATGAAAATATGAAAGATATCTCTTACTGCAGTGCCTGTCCCTTGGGTCCTCTCCGTAGACAAGTATGTGCATCTGCACCGACTCCCTGATACTCCTCAGCACACGGCGCCAATATTGGACAGTCATATTAGCTCTTAGCATACTGGTAATCGTGTGTGCAGTCATAAAGGAACCATTAATCCATGTTGCAATTTCGTTGGCTATTGAGGCAAGATCTGGTTTGTGATCATACGGGTTTGCACTCCCAAAGGCAAGGACCCGAAAAAAATAGCAATACTCCTCGTCATGTAACCTCGCTAGCCTAACTGCCTCCACTGTCCCCAAACTCGACACCTGATCCATTCTGCTGATGAGTATGACCTTGCTATGACTATGGACTTCAAGGGACAACAAGGTGTGAAGTTTACCCCATGCCATAACATCGACGTCCTCAACAATCTCTACGACGATCAGGGACCTCCCATCAGAAAGGCATAGCTTCTTGTGTTTATCAGTTACTACTAGGTCGTTGAGATCATTGCTGCTGAAGTGCAATATACGCGAGAAGTTCCTTTGCACCGTTTCGTCTCTGCAAGCGTGCTCAACTAATGTCCTTTTTCCAACAAAATAGGGCCCAGTAACGGGAAGCACATCTAAAAATGAACAAGGATGTAGCAAGAAATTAATGATATGCTCCTTCTCCGCATGTCGACCAAACATGCACCTCTCCATGAACATATATGCACCGTATGGTTGGCGAATGATAGGAGGGCAGTGCATCAAGATTAGGAGAAACTCGCTCATACCATCCAGCATTGCTTCTAAATTGTCCATGTCGCTTTGAAGTTTGTAATTGCTCACCGTTACCCATTGGTTTGGCCGAGAGGCCGGTGTTCGGGCGGTGTCCATCATGTAGAAGCCTCGGTACATGGCCTCCCTGAGCTGCCTAATCTGCAGGAGCATGGCAGGGTTGGTGACTCGCCGTGCCTCGGCCTCCATAACGATGGTGCTGAGTCGTAGGAGCAGCCGCTGCAGCCTTTGTATCTCATTGTCCCTGGTTGCAGCATAAGACTTGAACTTGTCAGTGATGAAGGAGATGAAGCGGTTGGTGAGGTCACTGAGGACCGCAGACAACACAATGTTCATGGTTTGTGTGCAAAAGTTTAAAGTGATTCTCGGTAGAACAAACCAAGGTACTACTGCTGTATATTTATGGATCACCCTGGAGTTGCTTAGGAGGGACAAAACAGTATGCAGCCACACAAGGTCTGCAGCATAAGTCAAAGGTACAGTATAACTTTGTGTAATATTCTAGAAAACAGTTGACCAAGTATATGCAACGGTGAACGGTCAGGGAGGGCATGAGCTGTTAGAAGGCGCGCCAGTCCTAATTCCAGTCAAAAGTTACGGACATGGACGTGTGGACCTTTGACTCACGTCCTCCACGGCCACCCCCTCATCTCATCTATATACGGTCCATCACTCCGTCGTGCAAACGTAGGTCTCCCTCACACATATCTCTGAAACAAATCAAACAGCCACTGGTGCCTTCGGGATTGTATTTCCCGTCTCTCCCGCCTTGGAGCTCTCTGGCCGATGGAACCCGACTAGCACTTGGCTCACGAACAATCTAATCAGGGAAATCAGCCACACACCTCATTTATCTCGTACAATAGAGAATGGCGCGTAAGGTTCAGAACTAACCATGTGTTCTTGCCGGCGTGGACTGTAACACCCCAGTTTAATTCCACTGTTAATCAAACAGATTAATGTAATTGATATGAGTTTAGACAAAATAATCAAAAGGAATAAATGAACAAAACTTTAATTAAGTCAAACCAAGGTCATAATTAATTTGACAAAAAAATAATAATTTCTTAACAGTGGGTCCATTTGAAAAACTTTCCTTGGTCTGCATGTGCCAAGATAGAATTTTGGGTCCAGATGTTTCTGATAAGTGAAAGGTGCTCAAATATTTTAAAGTTCAATTATGCAATTTCTAAATTGACAGAATTTTTGATTCAAAAGCCACACGGAAATTTGAGAACTTCCAATGAGAAAACTGTTCCTCCAAGTGAAGTCTTTCAGAGATGAATTTCCCAGAATTTTTGGAGCACGGGAAGACCAGATACAAATTGAGTCAAAGGAAAACGTGGAGAAATTCTTTTGAAAA
>LAPY01000263.1:3204-20219 GCA_000970635.1 Eragrostis tef
CGGAAACACGGAAATTAATCCGTCTTCTTGATGAACCACGACGACGAGACGCGTGGATGAATCGGCGACTGGGCGATCAGAATCTCCAGACGCAGATCAGATCGGCGGCGGCGGCGGACGAACAGGGACGCAACCCTAATTTTTTTTAATCAATCTCGTGTCTGGCTCATGATACCACTTGTTAGCAAATAATGCGTAAACAAGATC
Organism: Eragrostis tef; assembly: GCA_000970635.1. Taxonomy (NCBI): domain Eukaryota; kingdom Viridiplantae; phylum Streptophyta; class Magnoliopsida; order Poales; family Poaceae; genus Eragrostis; species Eragrostis tef. The sequence continues at coordinate 3,412 of LAPY01000263.1, forward strand.
GAAACGAGACACAGATTTTTTATGTGGAAAACTCTTGCGGAAAAAAACCACAGGTGCCGACCGGCGATCTTCACTATATGAGAAGAGTTTACAAATGCAGGAGAATAACAATGAGTCGTCAACTCTTCCCGTGCGGCATACAAGATGTATATATATGTGAAAACTAATACAACTCGTAACGTGAGAGGACTCCACCTTTCACACCTCCTAGGCGTCCCAGTGAGGCCCAATAATTCGGATCATATTCCAACAAGCTCCGTTACAAACATACCTCGATGCCGAGCACTGTTACGAGATGATAACCTTGTCTCAGAAGATCCAAAGCAGGATTGCTAAGCCGCCGCTTAATGACGGAAGCTAGCATGTCAATGTTCCCAGTGGAGTGCTAACCGAAATGACATAAAAAAAAGAAGAGCGTCAGAAGTGGAGCATCTCGATAAAGCAAGCTATGACCATCTCAGTTTAGTAAAAAAATGGATACCAATGCCGTTCATTAGTCTCCAGGGTAATGACATACGCGAGGACGTATATGCTAGTGTTTAGTTATCAATACATCCATCTCTATATATACAACGTACGCGCGATACCCCGATGAAATCACAACTAGCCACAACTCATTCAGAGTACTACTCTAATTCGAGCAGCAATGGCATCGAACGCTGAAGAGCAAGCGGCGGTGCGCGTGATCGGCGGGTGGGCGTGCCCTTACGCCATTCGCGTGTTCGCGGCGCTGAAGCTGAAGGGCGTCGAGTACGAGTTCCTACAGGAGCCATTCGGCAGGAAGAGCGAGCTGCTTCTCAAGTCCAACCCCGTGTACAAGAAGATCCCCGTGCTACTCCACCATGGCAAGCCCATCTGTGAGTCCATGATCATAATCGAGTACATCGATGAAGTATGGGCCTCCGAGGGGCCGTCAATCCTTCCGGCCGAGCCGCATGCCCGTTCCGTTGAGAGATTTTGGGCCCAGTACACGGATGACAAGGTAGCGCATGCCTTCCCATGCTCAAAAAAAAACCTCATGCCTTCCTTTTTTTCACTCTTCTTTTTATTATTATTTTCTACTCATATTGAGTGTTTTCTATTAAGAAAAAGAAAATATCAGAGTAATGAAAGAGATGTTGCAGCATTTAAAAGAAAAAAGGAATTGTCTTTTAGTAATACAGAGTTCATTTTTACATAATTTTTTGTTAAATAAAAACGAAGATTGAAACGGAATAACAAAAAGAGAATCTAGATGGAAAAACTAGCTGTTTTCTTTAAAAAAGAAAAAATAAAAAGAATCTCACACCCTCAACAAACTAAATCAGGCCTATTTTCTTAACTTGAATGATTAACATGTAACACCTGTTGCAGATTGCCCCTGCATTCCTTGTCCTGAGAGGAATCACCAAAGGAGACAAGGACGAAGCCGCAGCCCAAGTGACCATTGCTCTGCAGCATCTGGAAGAAGCTTTCATGAAATGCAGCCAAGGGAAACAGTACTTCGGTGGCGACAGCATTGGCTTCCTCGACCTCGTTCTGGGATCACACCTCGGCTGGTTTAAGGCGGTCGAGAAGATAGCCAACATCAAGGTCCTCGACGAAATCAAAATCCCCAAACTGGCAGCGTGGGCTGATCAATTCTGTGCGCACCACGCTGTGAGATGCATCATGCCTGAAGTGGACAGGCTCGTCGAGTTCAGTAATGCTACGCAGAGCGCTACCTCCAAGGCTGAAGCTTCTAAATAAATGAAATGTCTCAAGATATGTATTGCGAGTTGCGAGTAATGAGGTTGTTTTGTCTTCATTTCAGTGTCACATCGGTTTTTGAAAATAGAGGAGTTTTAATGTCCAAAATAATAACCATTAGTTTGAGAAAACTAATGGCCATTAGTTTAAGGGTACCTTTGTAAATTTGTAATTGCACAAACAGATAAATAATTTACTTTTTATATTACAGAAAAGAGTTATTGGGCCGGCCCACGTTTCTGTGAAGCCCGATAAGAAAAAAAGGCCCATAATTGTGTCAAGATGTTCGTCTCCAGTGTGCCCAACGCCGATCTTTCCATTCCAGTCGTTCTCCTTTCGATTTAGCTAGCGCCGCCGGCGTCGTGATCGCCGGCCATCGCCTTCCCCTGCGCCGCCAGCATGTCTGCACCTCCGTCCCCTTGCCCCGCTTCGTCCACACGTCGTTGCCCTCCGCCCAAACCCCCACGCCGCCAACGCCGGGGACGTCCTCGTCACATTACCCAGGCAGCGCCGCCGACGCTGTCGAGATCCTTCGTCCCATTCCCCTGGTCCTTCGACGCCTTCATCATCTTTTGGCCCGCACTGCTTGCTTGTCGTGCGCCGTGAGCACTGATATCATTTTTGGTTTGGTTTCGTCTCGCTGCGTATGCTCTGATGATTTGGGTGCTTTTGAGCAATACGATTGATGTTGAGAAGAAATTACAGTTTCATGAATGATTATCGAGAAAGAATGGTCAGGGAAATACGCTTCTTGTTAATAAGAAACACTGCCTGCCGGCTTCATCCACCGGGGACGCTAGCGCCTCTGTGCGAAATGATGATGGGCGGCGGGGCTGGTGAAATGAAAGAGATGACGAACCCTAATGAACACAGAAATTCATTGGATTACTAATTTGATTCATTTATGAAAACAGGATTACTTATTATAAGCCTACTATTTTTTTCCGTATTGCCCTTACTAATGGCCATTACTAATAAATTTCTGATTTTAAATCTGAACCGTTGGATCAAACTAATGGCCATTAGTTTAGAAAAACTAATGGCTATTATTTTGGACAGTAAAACTTCTCTGAAAATAAGGTGGCACCGTTTTGGCCACCAAGCTATTGTCGGAACTAGTTTGTTTTGAAACGATGTTGCAATCTTTGCATGACTACGTAATAATTAAGCAGTCTTCTATGCTTATGCTTTTTGTTTAGTTGTTCATGTATGCGTATGATCTGTCAGCTTCAGATGACTAGGAGTGTCTTATTGTTCTCAGAAATAAGAATATGAGTATATTGTTCATTATAATTTGAAAAGATAACGTAGCACCCTGTCGTATATGACCAGCACCGAACCTCATCGCTAGCCAATGGAAGATGCTCCTGCCATCCTCGCTTCTACTCAATTATGCTTCTGTTGTTGTGCATCTTTTGTGACGTCGTCGCCAGATCTTCTCGACATCTCTTGCGGTCTCATTGTAGGTCTTAGGTCTTTTTAAATGAAAGACAAGTGAAAGCATTTTATTAAAAAGAAAAGATAAAAGAAGGGGTGCATATCGTACTAACTAATAAACTTCTAAGAGAAAGAAGGTCACGTTTGTTGGTGTTTTGCACACAGTAGACGAGTAGAGTTTTATGTGGGATGATGAGTCATGGTTATACGTATGACACACAATAAAATACGAGAGGAAATTTTAGTGCAAATAAAAATTGAGTGCAATGACACACGAGCGCACAAGGTGGTCCGCGTCGTCGCCACGGTACCAGCATCCACGTACGAGAGCGCATCGAGAGCCATGCTGTCGCCATCCTGGCAAGCCGCTCAGGTTGTTCCGGTGGCTTGCTCCGGCGACGGCACAGCGGAGGGGTGGCGGCGGCTAGGGTTTTCGTTGCCGCCCGAGTCGCCCGCTGAGAGCGACGCGGGGGTTTGCTGAACGAAACAGTACGACCGTACATAAGTACAATGGCTAAACTAAAATAGCTAGACAAGTATAATGACCGTTCATACATTTTACTCTCAATATACATATGTATGCCGAGCAAAAGACTAATTAATTACGCGCTGTTTGACTCAATAACTGTTGGCTTCTTCAGCACCACGTAGTACGTACACAGAACATATACGGTGTCTCTATATATACATGTGTTTTTGTTATACTTGGTATAAATAGTTATCACAAACATCCGGTGTTCAAATGGTGTGGCGTGAGTGTTTGTCTTTGTACGTGCGTCTTAGGCTGATAATAATCTCGAAAACATTACTGTACTGCGCCTCTACCTTTCTAATTAACCAACAGAAAGTTTCCAGCAGGTAAAACAAGATGTGCAGCCCGCCTACATATTCTGAAAAAAAAGGCAGGAAAAACAAAGTGCGAAATCTCGTTCTCGCACTCTCCGATAGCGTGGGAGGCGTCGCCATATGCCATGCATGTGCCTTGTTCACTCCTGACAATTGGTAGTCGCTTACAGTGTCCTTTTTTTTTTACTTACAGTGTCAGCAAGAATCCTGTCAGCAAGATGTGTTCGGGGATTGAAAGTAGCATATGTTTTGATGAGCAAGAGAACACCACTTCACGTACGGCTATATAAAGGACCTGATCATTGCAAGAACAAGCACACCAGCCAAAGACGTCACCAACAAGGCAACAAGGTCGCTGCTTACGGGGCCGGCAATGGAAACAGAAAATTCCTCCTCCTCCTGGACCTCCTCTACGGTCCTGGCCGTTGCCGGCCTGGCGCTGCTTGCCATCTGCTCGTTCTACCTGCTCGTCAGACAAGGCCGGCGCGGCGGCAAGACGAGGCGGTACGCGCCCGTGGTCGGCACCGTGTGCCACCAGCTCTACCACGTCCGGCGACTGCACGACTACCACACGGACCTGTTCCGCGAGCGCAAGACATTCCAGCTGCTCGTGCCGGCCGGCCGCAGGCAGATTTACACCTGCGATCCGGCCGTGGTCGAGCACATCCTCAGAACCAACTTCGCCAACTACGGCAAGGTAAGCAGAATAAGCTACAGCTACTAGCTAGTGCCAGTAATTAAGTCACGTTTATTACGCTGCAAGTGCGGCAAGTCACGTTTTTTAGCTTGTTACAAAAAGAACTGAAAAGGAACTGTGTTTAGGTCCCATAGATCCGAGCCAACCCGCCCTCCCTCCAATGAACCTTACTGGCAGGATTAATTCCTGAGAGAGAGAGAGAGAGAGATATTGTAATATTTGTAACACGAAATTGTAAAAACCACCCCATAAGTGAGATAGAGTTTGAGATTGTCACCCATAAGTTGTTTTCGTTGCAAATCCCCACCCGTTCACTAGGTTTTGTTGCAAAAACAATCCTATTTGCACATGTTTAATAGATAAAATCCGTTTTTGTTCGGTTTTGAGTAGTTCTTGGTGTTCTTAAAATTACAAAATTTAGGGAGTAAAATTTACATACTTGAGATTTTGCAAAAAATAAAAAGAAAGAAAAAATATTACACTTTAAAAAGTCTCATTTAAAAACTTTGACAATGTTAAATTAGTCAACTTACAACTTTTTTGACATTTATATTGGGCAACAAATATGAAATCAATTAAACATGTGCAAATTGGGATGGTTTTGCAATAAAACATAATGGGTGGGTGGAGATTTGCAACAAAAAATACTTATGGTGGGAATCTCAAACTCCATGTCACTTTATAGGGTGGTTTTTACAATTAAGCCTTTTTTAAAAAAAAGTAACGGGCCTTATCTCCCGGTCCGTCCGGAAGAAATCTTGACTCTCATGGACCAGAAGGGTTTCCTAATCCAGCCCATACAAATGAAACGACCTTTTTGTTGGTGGACCGGTAATGCATCTCGTTAGTTTCAGAATTTACTGCATGTTGAGACAGGGCCCGTTCAACTACGAGAACACGAAGGATCTGTTCGGCGATGGCATCTTCGCCGTCGACGGCGACAAGTGGAGGCAGCAGCGTAAGATCGCCAGCTACGACTTCTCCACGAGGGCACTCCGCGACTTCAGCGGCGCCGTCTTCAAGAGGAACGCCGCCAAGCTCGCCGGCGTGGTCTCCAGCAACGCGTCGACGAAGCAGTCCATGGACTTCCAGGTAAGCCTCACTCTGTTTCAGCAGGTGGTCCGATTCGCGTGCCTTCTCCATCCGGTTCATTCGAGCGTTTCTCTGACGTTTTCTTCTTCAATACCAGGGCCTTGTACTGAAGGCAACGATGGATTCAATCTTCACCATCGCGTTCGGCCTGGACCTCGGCACGCTGGGCGACCAACTTCGCCAACTACGGCAAGGTAAGCAGAATAAGCTACAGCTACTAGCTAGTGCCAGTAATTAAGTCACGTTTATTACGCTGCAAGTGCGGCAAGTCACGTTTTTTAGCTTGTTACAAAAAGAACTGAAAAGGAACTGTGTTTAGGTCCCATAGATCCGAGCCAACCCGCCCTCCCTCCAATGAACCTTACTGGCAGGATTAATTCCTGAGAGAGAGAGAGAGAGAGATATTGTAATATTTGTAACACGAAATTGTAAAAACCACCCCATAAGTGAGATAGAGTTTGAGATTGTCACCCATAAGTTGTTTTCGTTGCAAATCCCCACCCGTTCACTAGGTTTTGTTGCAAAAACAATCCTATTTGCACATGTTTAATAGATAAAATCCGTTTTTGTTCGGTTTTGAGTAGTTCTTGGTGTTCTTAAAATTACAAAATTTAGGGAGTAAAATTTACATACTTGAGATTTTGCAAAAAATAAAAAGAAAGAAAAAATATTACACTTTAAAAAGTCTCATTTAAAAACTTTGACAATGTTAAATTAGTCAACTTACAACTTTTTTGACATTTATATTGGGCAACAAATATGAAATCAATTAAACATGTGCAAATTGGGATGGTTTTGCAATAAAACATAATGGGTGGGTGGAGATTTGCAACAAAAAATACTTATGGTGGGAATCTCAAACTCCATGTCACTTTATAGGGTGGTTTTTACAATTAAGCCTTTTTTAAAAAAAAGTAACGGGCCTTATCTCCCGGTCCGTCCGGAAGAAATCTTGACTCTCATGGACCAGAAGGGTTTCCTAATCCAGCCCATACAAATGAAACGACCTTTTTGTTGGTGGACCGGTAATGCATCTCGTTAGTTTCAGAATTTACTGCATGTTGAGACAGGGCCCGTTCAACTACGAGAACACGAAGGATCTGTTCGGCGATGGCATCTTCGCCGTCGACGGCGACAAGTGGAGGCAGCAGCGTAAGATCGCCAGCTACGACTTCTCCACGAGGGCACTCCGCGACTTCAGCGGCGCCGTCTTCAAGAGGAACGCCGCCAAGCTCGCCGGCGTGGTCTCCAGCAACGCGTCGACGAAGCAGTCCATGGACTTCCAGGTAAGCCTCACTCTGTTTCAGCAGGTGGTCCGATTCGCGTGCCTTCTCCATCCGGTTCATTCGAGCGTTTCTCTGACGTTTTCTTCTTCAATACCAGGGCCTTGTACTGAAGGCAACGATGGATTCAATCTTCACCATCGCGTTCGGCCTGGACCTCGGCACGCTGGGCGGGTCGACCGAGGGAAGCCGCTTCGCCGCGGCGTTCGACGACGCGAGCGAGTTCACGCTGCTCCGCTACGTCAACCCGTTCTGGAAGGCGATGAGGCTCCTGAACGTCGGCGCTGAGGCGACGCTCAACGAGCGGATCAAGGTCGTCGATGATTTCGTGTACAGGCTCATTCGAAGCAGGGCCCAGGAACTTTCCAACGCCAAGGCACAGGACCCTGTAAGCCACCTGATTCTGTGCAGTCTAGCACACACTGCGCTCTGACGGACCATTCATCCATGGTTTTGTCCAAACAGGATTCGAGGCAAGACATCCTGTCGAGATTCCTGCAAACTGCGACGGACGATTCTGGGACGGTGGATTACAAGTATCTGAGCGTATAACTGTGGTTCCTCTACATGGCGTGCAAGCACCCGGAAATCCAGGCGAAGATTTGCCGGGAGGTCACGGAGGCTACCAACGCCGGCGAGACCGTCTCACCGGACGAGTTCACGCAGAGCCTGACAGACGAGGCGCTGAACAAGATGCACTACCTGCACGCCGCCCTCACGGAGACGCTCAGGCTGTACCCTTCTGTTCCTCTGGTCGGTCCTTGTGCTTAAATTTGCATTCTGATCGTGAACCTCCTGTGGAAATGTACTGAACATTGTTCCTGTTTTTGATGTTTCGTTCAGGATAACAAGCAGTGCTTCTCAGACGACGTTTTGCCTGACGGCTCCAGCGTCAGCAAGGGAGACATCGTGTTCTACGTTCCATACGCCATGGGCCGGATGGAGTACCTGTGGGGCAAAGGCGCCGACGTCTTCCGGCCCGAACGGTGGCTCGATGAAAATGGTGCATTCCAGCCGGCGAGCCCCTTCAAATTCACAGCTTTTCAGGTACAGTGGTGGTGATAGCACAAGACCGTCTCGCTGTCTCAAACACCAAAACAGAGTGTCTCACGTGTTCTTACAAAGAGTAACGTGTCCTGCTACTTCTATCATGTGTAGGCTGGTCCGAGGATCTGCTTGGGAAAGGAGTTCGCGTACAGGCAGATGAAGATCTTCGCAGCCGTACTCCTCCGTTTCTTCGTGTTCCGACTTCGCGACGAGAACGCGAGCGTCAACTACCGCACCATGATCACGCTCCATATCGAGGAGGGCCTCCATGTGACGGCGACGGCGAGATGAGCGTGCCTGAGCACGTGACAGCAGCTAGCTGACGCTGTTGGTGCAATGTAATGTAACGCGGGAACATATACTCATATAATACTAGTTCTGATAAATCCCTGACCTGATGAACAAAGCCATCGCGTCAACATATGAGGCGGGTTGCAAGACGAAACTGCAAAAACTGCAACGGAGGAACGTGGTTCGAGTACACACTTGCTGTCAGCAGTGAAATGTGTGGCGGTGCGATTGGATTGTCGGTGTGTTTGGTAAAAGTCTCCCATGCAGATTACGTGCAAGCTGAATGCGGGCAAAATCATGGACTTTTCGTTCATCGGTACTCGGTAGACTATGCCAAGATCAGGGAAGATAGCTTTTGAAGCTGCGATTTTCAAACAAGGTGATATAGTCTTAGTAGCAAGAAGAGTTTGTTTCAAACTGTCCAGGTGCACAAAGAGGAAATTACGTGCTAGCTAGCCTGTCGCAAGGGCGTACGACACTACGCCTCAGCGGTTACCGTCACCTTTTATGCTGGAAACTGATTCTTTAGTTTGCTATGCGATCAAGTCCAAAGGAAGCGACAAGAATCTAGCTAGAGATCAAAGTTATATTGCTCACTGATGAGCTACAGGAGGTGGAGATTCTTCATTTTTCAGAGAACAAATTAGTGATGCTCATTGCCATACTACACAAAGTCATGTAATTAAGGAGATGTTGACTGTTGTATGGCTTTGTCATCCTGCTGATCGCGCAATTTAGTTCGGGGAACACAAAAAGAAACTGAACGCGCACAATACATTCATACATCTTTCGCTATACTTAATCCTAAAACCAAATTTATATTCAAGCCTTCCTTAAAAAGGAGTTTTATATTCAAGCCCATGCAAGGATGTCTCGATAAACAATTCAGGCACATGCGGGCATGCGGAACAACCGTGTGGACAGTTTGACTAGCCTGCAGAAGGCTCGTCGGTTACGCGGCGGCAAGGTTTGTTACCGCGGCCTAACGTAAATTCCAAATTAGCATTGCTAATTATGTAATATCGATTCCAACATGCATCATGCATGGCATGCATGGATCACCGGGCACCACCATTGCAGGCTGGAGTTCGTCCGCGTCTACCAAAAGTGCCAAGCGCGTACACACCAAACCATCAGCGCGTATCAATGTGCCGATATAGCCAATTGATGTTTCATGGAAACTGATTAAGCACCCTTCGATCCAGCTGGTAGTGCTGGCTGTTTTCATGGAAACATGTGGTGGCTTGTTTTCTGTTACTCGCAAAAGTCAGGAACTAATTGGTGTCATGGTGTGTGGTGTAGGCTTGTCTTCTTTCTTGTAATCTCCAGAAAGGAAAACCTTTTTTAGGCAACAGCCGAAAAGAAAAAAGATAAGCTAATTGGTGTGGTTGTGCCCCTAACGTTGTAATAATGAATCAAAACGAAGGTTCCAAAACCCAGCAGAGCTAAGCGCAAAATTGGTGGTCAGTGGTCACCATCCTGTCTTGTGCACTCCGAATTTATATTTTTTTTTAGAGAAAAGGTTTCCCTCGCTTTTATTGAAAGAGCATGGCCTAGTGCCCTCCGAAATAACCTGGCTGGTCTCACACCTCTCTTTCTCACCAGCCTAGCAAAGGTGGTCAGTGGTCACCATCGCATCGCTTGTATGTTACCTGACAATATCGAGTAATATATTCGGCCAGTAATGTCGATAATCGTCATGCCCTATATTTTTTTTCCTAATGTGCCAAGGCGGGATTTTTTTTTGTTTTTTGGAGGGTGGTGGAATATTTTTAAAAGAAAAAACTGAACAGTTGTTTTCTCACTTACTCTGAGCGTTACTCAATTGTTTATTTCTTTTATGTGCTAACTAACAGTAGTGCTATGGTGGTTGAAAGGTACTTGAGGCACCTTCTCTAAAATTAATAACATCCATTAATTAAGAAGGGATAATTTGAGGATACATGACTCATTTGTACGATCAGGCTCTCAATAACTTAAATAACTTCGGTGATCATTGACTTGATTTTATAAAACAATTACTATATCTCTAGCTGTAACATTAAATATATGGTAAGAGGTAGTATAGCAAAAATCATCTGCCCAATTATTGGCACTGTCTGATCTATTATGATTACTCCTTTTCAACCACACACGGAGAACAACATCAAGCATTATTCTTTTTGCATGTATCTTTTTGCAAATTCATTGGTCACCATGTAATCTGTATTAAAGGGTTTCTTCAGAAACATAATCGGTATTAAGGCGCGCCAAAAAGCATTGAGCTCAACATAGATGTATCCTTAATGAGTTGACAAAGTGGCCGCGCAACCATTTTAATTGGACAATTGAACTTCTACCATGCCAAATCTGTTTCCGTTTGCTCTTCTACAGGAGCCAAAGTGGCTGCGCAGCCGTGGACTATCTTCTTGATCTAAAGGTTTGACCAGACGCTACGCGGTCCAAAGTGGGCTAACGTGTTTCGGTTTGCCGCACACTGCCAAATGCCTGCAGGCATAGATATGTTCATACAGAAGATAGAATAATAATACAATGTTTCCATGAGTGATGGAGAGACTGGTGAGAGAATCCTCCACGGCTATATATAAAGAACCTGCAGCTTGCAAGGTTCAAACACACACAAGCCAAACCAGCAAGCCCCACCACCAGCAGCTTCTTATCTACGAACTCCCATCCTCCTCCTCCCATCTTCCCGGAGCAGCCATATGGAAACAACGATCTCCTCCTCCTGGACCTCCTCTACGGCCCTGGACATCGCCGGCCTCGCGCTGCTTGCCATCTGCTCGTTCCACCTGCTCTTCAGACGCGGCCAGCGCGGCGGCAAGCCGAGGCAATACGCTCCAGTGGTCGGCACCGTGTTGCATCAGCTCTACCACGTCCGGCGGCTGCACGACTACCACACGGACCTGTTCCGCAAGCGCAAGACCTTCCAGCTGCTCACGCCGGCCGGCCGGAGGCAGATTTACACCTGCGACCCGGAAGTGGTCGAGTACATCCTCAAGAAGAACTTCGCCAACTACGGCAAGGTAAGCTTAACGGGCCAGGCTGTTGTTTGTAACAGAGCTTTGACTTTGCCTACTTGCATGCCGGAATCGGCTTTTACCACTTAGACTCGTCATGCCTAAGGTAGTTGGTCGCTCTACTTAGAGAAGTCGACCAGCTGGACCCAGCTCTGGGGGACACACGCCATTCTTTTACATATCTTGTGCCTTTATTTAGATTTCTTGCCTGATATCCGAACACGTTCCAAACATATAGACGAGATCATGGAGTTGATGGCTTTCCAGCTGTTCAAAGCTTTTGACATGCCGAAATTTGCTTCTTCACAGCATATACTATATTTTATTCCAGAAGATAAGCAATCCATATCTGCCAAACGGTCAATCCGGCCCATTCTGTATTGACCAGTAATGGGCCTGCAAGTTCTGGTCCAACTGAAAATAGGCCCTTTGTAGGCCTTCAAAGTAGTGCCCCTGGACTTTTTCGCGTGTGAGAGAGCTTGTAGTTTCGTTGCTGACGTGTATCTCATCTGAACAACGGGAACAGGGTACGTTCAACTACGAGAACACGAGGGATCTGTTCGGCGATGGCATCTTCGCCGTCGACGGCGACAAGTGGAAACAGCAGCGCAAGATCGCCAGCTACGACTTCTCCACGAGGGCACTCCGCGACACCAGCGGCACCGTCTTCAAGAGGAACGCCGCCAAGCTCGCCGGCATCGTCTCCAGCTGCGCGGCGTCGAAGCAGTCCATGGACTTCCAGGTAGGTTTCAGGCTTGGTTGCAGGTCGTCCAAACCGGGCAGTTCATCATTCGAAGCATTTCGCTGACGTTTTCTTCTCGCATGCCAGGGACTTGTGCTGAAGGCGACGATGGACTCCATCTTCACGATCGCGTTCGGCCTGGACCTCGACACGCTGGGCGGCTCAGCCGAGGGGAGCCGCTTCGCCGCGGCGTTCGACGACGCCAGCGAGTTCACGCTGCTCCGCTACGTCAACCCGTTCTGGAAGTTGATGAAGCTCCTCCATGTCGGTGCCGAGGCGGCGCTCAAGGAGCGGATCGAGATCGTCGACGAGTTCGTGTACAAGCGCATCCGAACCAGGGCCCAGGAGCTTTCCAACGCCAAGGCACAGGACCCTGTAAGCCTCGTGCTTCAAAACACATCGATCAGTGATCACCTGATTGGCTGTTTCTAGTCAGCACCCCTTGCACTCTGATCTGACCTGTCCGTTGATTTTGTAACAGGACATGAAGCAAGACATCCTGTCCAGATTCATTGAAACAACTGCCGACGAATCTGGGACGGTGGATTACAAGTATCTGAGAGACATCATTCTGAACATTGCCATCGCCGGCAAAGACACGACCGCGGGCGCGCTCGCTTGGTTTCTGTACATGGCATGCAAGCACCCGGAAGTACAGGAAAAGATTTGCCAGGAAGCCACGGAGGCTACCAACGCCGGCGAGACCGCGTCCGCGGACGAGTTCGCGCAGAGCCTGACCGACCAGGCGCTCAACAAGATGCACTACCTGCACGCCGTCATCACGGAGACGCTCAGGCTGTACCCCTCCGTTCCTCTGGTGAGCCCACGCTACATTCTGATCATGAAAAGGCGGGTCCTGTTTGGACATGTGCTGACAACTGAATATGTTCTTGATTCTTCAGGATAACAAGCAGTGCTTCTCAGACGACGTTTTACCAGACGGTTCAAGCGTCAGCAAGGGAGACATCGTGTTCTACGTCCCTTACGCCATGGGCCGGATGGAGTACTTGTGGGGTAAAGACGCCGAGGTGTTCCGGCCCGAGCGGTGGCTCAATGAAAATGACGAGTTCCAGCCTGAGAACCCGTTCAAATTCACAGCTTTTCAGGTACTGTAACCACACAAAACTATCATAATCTCGAACACCAAAAGAGACGATATCATACGTTCTAACGGAATACTTATAATTAACTTTGTGCGTTGCTTCTTCCACAGGCTGGTCCGAGAATCTGCTTGGGAAAAGAGTTCGCGTACAGGCAAATGAAGATCTTCGCTGCCGTGCTCTTCCGTTTCTTCGTGTTCCGCCTGCGCGACGGAGAGAACGCGAGCGTCAACTACCGCATCATGCTCACGCTCCCCATCGACCAGGGTCTCCATCTGACGGCGACGGCGAGATGAGCGTGTCTGGGCACGTAGCAGCCTGGCGCCTGCGAGTACGCGAGCGACAGGTTCTTGTACAGATAGAAACGAGTGATCCGCGTGAGCGTGTATGTGTACGTTTTTTTTCTTTTGAGATTGTTTATGTGTACGTTTGATAGCGAATAACATGATTTAGCGATTAAGCAACGCAACTGATGATGAATTGCATACTTGCAGTGTCAGTGTCACCGTTGTGGTACGGTGTCGGCCGGCGCCGGCCGGCGTTCCTTGCCATCCGCGGATCCGCCCATGTTTGAAAATATCAGAATTCTCACCTGAATCGTGACTGCTCGCATGCACATTATTACCCGGATATCATGCCGAGATCTTTTACAATAGATCTAAATAAATGCAGATAGTCTATTTTCTCCATTCAATGTTATCTTCATCATGAACCACCGGTATCATGGTATCATGATGTGTTATCATGAGTCATATAAGTATTATTAAAAGAATTAACAAAACTAAAAACATATTACATTACTTCTGGTCAGATTTTGTTCGTGATATTTTTTATCTATATCTAGCGGTATCATGGTCTACAGGCGCTGCCTTGTCATCCTGCGTGTCAAACTGCCGACGATCGATTGACCGGATATGAACCTTGATCCGGACATTGCTTAGGGGCTAACAAGTGTGCGAACTTGACTGCGTCTGCTGGCACGCATGAAACGGACGGCACGCGGCACCGATACACATCAAACTATTCACCGCTCTTGCGTCACAGAAGCGGTGCATCATTGCACCCATGACTCGCTCTGAGACATCAACAAACTTGAGATGTGATGATTATGACCCGATAACTGGAATCCAGAAGGTGGATTAAACAATTGGGGAGGGACGAAGTGTAGATTATCTGCAGCAAGGTATACGAATTTAAAGTCACTTACACGTGAGCCCAACACTCAGCCCGGTTCACATGACAGGGATTGCTGATGCTTGAGTGCGATCCTGATCTAGCAGGGAGAGAGAACTGGCCGGGAGATGAGAGATCGCAACAACAAGGCGCGTGGGCTTACAGAAACAGAAAACCTTAGCAAATGGAATAATCCATCGACGGCAGCCGATGAGCCGAAGCAAAGGGAAGACCTACTGATTAGCAGCCACTGGTCTCGGACTTTAGGCAGGCCATTAGTTAAACCTCCATGATTGATTAGACTATTCCGACGTCGACGTGTCACGTGACCACATCCTTCGTCGCCACAATCAAACATCTGCATGGCACCGCGCCGTGCGTGCCATGCAGGGTTTCCCACTTAACTCAGGCAGGGCTCACCCGAGCCGTCGCCATCCGCATCACATACATGGCGCTGGCGCCGCGAATAAGAAAATCAAGAACCGGAAACAGAGTACGTACGACTAAAGCTGATTTGCTGCGGCCTTGACTCGCCACAGAAATTCTCTCGCATAATCGTAACCACCACCACATTAGCATCAGTATCTAGGTCGTCGTCGTAGCTAGGATCGATTTCGTCGTGCTTATTTTTGCGCGCGACACGGTTGCCGATCCCGTGCATGGTGTGCGGCCAAACCAGCCGCTTGCGATGAGCATCTGCATGCGTTTTCGGCCTGGCTGCGTACCAACCGGACACGGCGGCAGCCAGGCACTGGCGCAGGCGGCATCTCGCTCGCGTTGTTGCCTTGCCTTGGATGCTTGTGCCCACGGGCTTCCGCTCACTTGTATGTGCCGCACTTGGCATGGGTGCCTTGCGTAGCTAGCGTACAAGCCTCACGAGGTGCGCTTTTGGAATGATGTAAGTTTAATCCTCGGGGAAGCGGCCGGGGGCTGGAAAAGCGAAAGATTAATCTGCTCGAGATCGAGCGGCACGTACTACTCTCCGACTGCCGCGCGCGGCTTGGCATGCGCTCGTGGGCAGAGTGTCCGTATCCTAGAAGACGGTGCGTGACTGCCTGTGCCTGCTAGTGCCGGGCGGTTGTTTGCCGGTGCGGTGCGGCGTGCGGGCCAAACGAGCCGGTCTCGGGTGGTGGCGGGGATGGGGGGCACCTGCCCCGCACCGCATCTGCTTTTGGAAGGCACCGCCGAGCGGGGGCCTCGGCCTGCATGTGGGCGTGCATTGGCAACCGGATTCGCGGAGCAGGCAGGGGCCGGCCGTGTCACTTTCTTTTCCCTTACGCCGAGCATGCCGAGCTAAGAAATACTGCTTGGAGCGTTTTGTTCAGAGAAGAAAAGAAATTCATTTCGGACCGACGACCAGATCGTCGTCCTTTGGCTCGTCAGCGGCGTGTTTCCGGGGATGGCGACATGACCTCCTCCGGTTCGGTGGTGGAATGGAATCATGAGGAGCGGGTCCGTCTGGGTCAGCCCCATGCCGTCCGGCTGCTCAGCTCACCGGCGCTCTCGACTCGATCGGTCGCTCTCGTCGCAACACCTGGCTCGACGCGCGGCGCGTTCACACGCCCGGGTCGGTGGCGCGGCCCCACGAGTCAACCGACAATAGACCTTTCCTCGCGACGCACCGTCGCCGGCGCTCGCCGTGCCGAGGAAGCTGAAACAGCGGCGGGTGACCGACAGACGGGTCCCGCGTAAAATATCTCCCTGCTCCCCCGTGCTCCGCTGAAGGACAAGTTCGGAAACGTGGGGGCGCACCGGAATCCAATTCCGAGGCCCGCCCATCCGTCCAGCTAGTGCGAGTACTACGACGAGCATCACGAGACCTGAGGAATGCGGGGCGAGGACCATGGGAGACGGACGGAGGCAGGCCCCAGCGGCAGTCAGTCAGTCAGCCGCACGGCGACTGAGTCCATGGGGGCGCGGACACGGCCGGCCCCAACGCCGATGCAATATTGCCATCATTTAAAACCAGCGGCTTGTGTCCTGTGTGCGCCTCTGGACCTCTGCCCTCCAGCTCACCGCCAGTGTCTAGCTCCTCCCCGCCCATCACTCCATTCCACTCCACTCCCCCACGCCTTGCAGCAGCAGAGCTGGGATAGCGCACCATAAAAACTGAATCGCGCGCGGACCGCCTCATCGTTGCCAGTGCCACCACCAACTTCATCTCGCCCCCATTACCGCCACCCGCGTCCCACGGCAAGCTATCCCCCCCTATCACTCACTGGCTTGCCGCTCATGGAGTCACGGCGGTGTTGCCTCGCCTCCCTCTTCCTCCTCCTGCTTCTCCCGCTCCACGGCGCGGCGTACCTGCAGGAACGGAAGAACTACATCGTCCACCTCAAGCCGCGGGACGGC
>LAPY01000263.1:43444-53799 GCA_000970635.1 Eragrostis tef
CCGCTGGCCCCGCTCCATCTCCGCCACGACGGTCTCCCCGCCGCGCAGAACGTCTGTCAGGCCCCATCGTATAGTCCCCGCGCCGTCGGACAACCATCCCCTGGCCGCTGCCAGAATCTCACCGTCTCCCCACCGTTCAGCCTTTCGCGGCGGCAACGGGAGGCCAGCGTCTTGCGAGCGTCGTTCCACTTTCATCTCGACAAAGAAGTCGAGCAGGAGCCGTTCGGAGACGACGTCGACGCCTGCCGAAACCATGTCCACGATCAGCATAAGGAGCTCGTTTTCGTCTGGCTCGTGGTGGACGTCGGTGACGCGGTGACTGCTGCTTGGGCTCGGCGATGTCGTCTCGTCGGCATGACACCGGAGCTGCTGCGCTGGGACGTCGTCCGGGTCCGAGCTGGCGTCGAGGCGCGCCTCGAGGTCCACCGGGCCTAGCTCGTCGAGGCTCCCGAACCGTCGGATCTTCTGCGTCTTTCTCCCTGCTGCATGACAAGAAGGAAAAGTGGATTAGGCATTGCGTGGATGATTAGCCTGTGTCCGTCCTCCGACAATGTGGGTCCAGTAGGATCTCCCGTATCTCATCCGAGCAAATCGGCACTGCTTTTATATTGCCCGTGTCGTGACCGAGCAAACGACAGGAACAGAGGAGATTCTGGCGAGGCATCAGTACGTCCCGACGAACACCTTAACCTAATACAGTGATAATCTAGTGCACACGACTATGAACCACTGTCAAATGCTCCGCGCCTCTCTGCTCCATCCCGTGCAGTTTTTCCCTACTGACAGGACACACTATACACGGTTGACTCTGACCTCAACATTTTCTGTGGATCACGAGACTCGATCCGGTACAAGCCCAACACCTTGTACTTGAACGCTCACGTATTCCTGAACTTCACTTTGTACTTTCTTGTTTCTTTAGCATACTATTTGCTCGTGAATGCAGTAATTGTTTTTGTACAGACACGACTTCATGATTCAGAGAAGATCGCTTACTCTGGAGACGTGAAAGCAGGCTGTCATCCAAGGACGGCGAACCCTCGCCGTCGTCGAAGCAGGGGAAGTCCATGACGGCCACCGGGCTGAGCTGTTCCTTGTCGTCGGCCTCGGACCACGACGAGCTGGACCCCTCCTCCTTGGCTTCTCCCCTCTTCTTCATCGCCTCCTGCATCATTGAACGGCAACCAAACAATTAATTACCTCCAGCTAATTCGAGCATAGTAAGTTCGTAACCAAGCACTCTCAAGCTCTCAAGACTCGACCAACCATCGTTAACAAACAAAGCTGCGAATAATTTGGCCCGGCTCGACGACAAGGCCAAGCCGGAGTACGGACCCAGCAGCAAAGCGGCAAGGACGCAAGCGTGGGTGTTTGGTGTCCTGCTTCTCTCCCGGTTGTTTTGTGCCGGTGGAGCCGTGAACTTTCCGTAGACGACAAAGCAAAGCACGGCCGAGAGCAGAACGTGCGATGCCGGCTTAGCAAACGCTTTGTTGACTAACCGGCGTGTTAATCAACCAACCCGGCCATCAAACCAGGTGGGCGTCGCCACACGCGATGCTTGCAGACAAAGTTTAAGGCACGGCGGTAGTGGACACAGTGGTTGGTAACGCTTGTGCATGACGAGCACAAGCAGTGTAGCAAGTAGCAAGGCAACTTGGCAATGGCAGCAACCGGCCGGAACGGTAGAGGAGGCCGGCGCTACTGGTTTGCCGGACATAGCCTTTTCACTCTGTTGTGCTCCGTCGACGCTGCGTCAACGGCGTTCGGACTTTGGGAGCAAAGAACACTGTAGCTCGGCTTTGTGCGTGCATAGGCCCACGGCGTTTATGCTCGCAGCTACTTTTCCTTTTGGTCCACAGCCCGGAGGACACTGGGCCGGCCGGGCACCATCGACGTGCAGTGTCCGAACAGTATGGTTTGGGTGGCCGATCAGTGAGGTCTGGGCAGGAGTCAGGACAAGCGACTAGTGGTTGCCGCTGTGGACCAGTGATTCATTTTTCACCGGCCTCTGTGGCTCTCAGTACTTGACGACCAGACAGCAAGTACTCGGTACTTAATACTAGTACTGTCTTGAACCAAGTGGTCAAGGTAAACACAATTTCGAGGCGCAAAGCTCATTGAACGGCTAAAGTAAACAAATGCTTAGAAGGACGATTAACTGCATGGTAAACGGTTTAGGTTTAGGACGTACTACTACCATACTAGTACATTCTGGGCTGGTCTTCTCCATCAATCAATCGCCGCAATTGGCGCAAGTGATAGTAATTCACGAGTAAAACTGTCATGGGCTAGGGCTACGCAACGCAAATTACTCATCTACAAATAGGGCCGTGGATGTATCATGTACTCCTATGCACGTCGTGCATCAATGCAGCTGATCTCCTTGGATGCTTCATGAATTCTATCTAGCAGTGGCACAGTGCCAAAGATCCGCATAAATGAGCCGGCCCTGTGTGGTTGTCTAGTACTGTGACAGCGTCAATGTGTGGGGGCTTCCGTAACCGTTTCATGGCTATAATCCTCTATGATCAAGTGCACGTACGCACGCAAATGGTGTAACTAACCGGAGCAAGTGGAGCTGGGGACACGGTCCAAACTGAATTAACGCCCAATTATTGAACGCATAGGAAAGCTGATTTCTTACGTACCTCGTGCTCGCCTCCGGCGGCGTGCATGTTCACCGTGGCCGAGCTCGCCGACGACGAGAAGTCGGAGTCTGTCACGGAGTGTGACCTGCTCGTCCTCCGGGACGAGTCGCTGGACTCGGACGGCGACGTGTCAGGCTCGGAAGCGGAGGCGCAGGCGCCGCCGTGCACGGCCGCGTCCACCTCCTCCTCGCTGCGACGCCTCCAGAAGCCTCCCCTGAGCCGGCGCGAGAGGCTCCTGGACAGGTGGGACAGCTTGCTCGGGCGCCGCAGCGACGGCGAGCGGCCGAAGCTGAGCGGCATTGCCGGCGACTCCCCGAGGCGGCGCGGGTAGCACCGGAAGCCGGCGGCGCTGCACGAGTCGCAGTCCAGCTCCAGGAGGTCCTTCAGCCTCAGCGGCTTGCCCAAATCCGCCATCGCCTGCAACGTGCAGTGCACTCACAGTCTCACTCCACTGATCTCTGGGCTTAGAAATATGGAGAGGGAAACAGAATGCAGGCACACGGAGCTAGGCTGTGCTGCGGTGGCCGGCCGCGTTTAGCTGCTGCTAAGTGCTGATCAGGACCCGAGTGCGCGTGTGATTTAAGGGCCGGGAAGCGCGCGCGGCTGCGTGGTAGCTTCGGCGGTGCGGCCAGCCAAGCGTGCGGGTGTTAAAAAACTGGGCGAGTTGAAGCTTGTTTTGATGCGGAACGGGAGCAGGTGTCTGTCTCGGGCTGCTGCGGCGCGAGCTCGCTCGCGCGCGTGGGGGACGGCGAACGCACACGCCGCGCGGCGAGGGAGGGAGGGAGGGAGGGAGAGGCCAATGGAAGGGAGACAGGGCGTGGCGCGCCGCGCGGAGTTGGTGGTGGAATCGGAAGGATTCGCGGGTTTAAATACGCCAAGCGCACGGGGGGGGGTCGGGAGTTGGTGGTGGAATCGGAAGGATTCGCGTGCGGCCGCGGGGTAAAATATATGCCAAGCGCACGGGGGGTCGGGTCGCGACACCGGCGCGCTCGCGGTTCACGTTCGTTGCCTTGCCGTTCCTTGTCGTGTCCTGCCGCAACCCGCAACCGCACCGCAAGGTGGCCCGTTGCTCGCTCCCGCTCGCATCATAGCACCCACCCCCGCGTAGTACATGAAAACTGATCAGCTTTGGACCAAGCACTGTTGCATGATTGGGGTGGCCGGTGGCTGCCTTGGACTCGACGAAACTGGATGCGGTGGATTCGACGCTAATGGTAGTGCCGTAACGAGTGTAGCGATCGATGATGAGCAGCTCGTTCTCTGCACTGCACAAATTAATTGGTGCGTGATTCTGGTGAACGCCGTCGACGACAATGCATAATTGAAGACGGTTGGTAGTGGAAGATTCAGGGAAAACGGTACAGTGAAAACGAACACGAGTGCTGTGCTCCATAATTGCCTGAAGTTAGTATTCACTGGTCACTTGCAGTGCAGCGTCGCGAAAGCTGCTCTGCTTCTGGGACTATGGCCGAGAGGCCAGGATGTCCGACCGACGATGGCAGCCTGCCTGCTCTCGTTCACTTTTGACTCCCCTGGAAAAAATGATTTCCTGTTAAGCAAGCAGGACGATCGAGATTGACGGCTGTAATAACTGTACTAATTGTTTGTGTCCGCGGTGATAAGTTTACTCCGCCTCCTCGAACAGCAACCCGCAGCACAGCGCAGCGCATCGATCGGCCGGCCGAACCTTCGGCGCGGTTTCCACGGCCGCAGGCCGCTCCGGCGCTGCCGCGAATCGATG
Organism: Eragrostis tef; assembly: GCA_000970635.1. Taxonomy (NCBI): domain Eukaryota; kingdom Viridiplantae; phylum Streptophyta; class Magnoliopsida; order Poales; family Poaceae; genus Eragrostis; species Eragrostis tef. The sequence continues at coordinate 47,834 of LAPY01000263.1, forward strand.
ATGGCGGCGACGCGATTCGCCCCAGATTTCGCTCGTGTAGCCTTGTGCGTGCGTGCCTCAGTACGAGTCGTCGAGTCAAGTGCCGCTGACGCTGACCGGCGCGCACGTAGGGGCCGGGAACATGTACGGCGCCGCGTTTTGTTTAGCCCCCGAGATTCGAGCTCCAGCTGTGCAGTTTCGGTAACCTCCGCCTGCTGCTGCTGCTCCGGCATCGCTCACGGCTTGTCTCCCCGGCGACTCCGTCCATCGGTATGATCTGGTCTGGGCTCCGTCGTGCGTTTGACACGGTGAATTCAGAGGAGGTGAGGAAGCGGTTTCGGTTTGGAATGCGCGTGCGCGCCAGCGATCGGTCGGCTCAAACTGAATGGGCGGCAGCCCCCGACAGCCCCCGAGGGCCGAAAGAGCCTCCAGACCATGGGCTAAATGTATTAGGGTCAATATGGGCTGTGGAGTAGAAAGGATTGGATCGAGTCGGACTGTCTCTTAAAAGGATTGGACTCAGGATACGGCCCGTTTGAGGAGAAAGGGCTGAGCCCGTGGATCCTATCCTTTGGCAAGCCTACAGGGCTCGGTGGATCGCAACTCGTGAAGAACAGAGGGAGCGTGGGGTGGTGAGGCAACGCCGGGTCCGAGTCGGCGGCGGCCTTGTCCGGCCACGGCTTCGACGACGCCGTTCTTCGTCGGCACGGCGCCCTTCTCCTCCGACGTCGGTGGCCCCTATCCTCTCTGTTTCCCTTCTCATCGAAGGGGAAGGCGCGGCGCCAGCAGATCGACTCCGGCAATCAGGGCGAGGTGGCAGCGCAAGTAAGTCGGCTCGGGGCGAGCTAACGCCGTCGCATGCCTCCTGACGCTCGCCAGACGCCAGGTATGAGTCCCGTCGATCCGCTCTGCCCCAAGATGGATCTGTTCGTTCAAGGATCTTGTTCCGCCGTTCTGTTCTTTGTCCACTAATCGGCCTGGAATTGCATCCTTGATTTGTACAAGTAATCGATTCTTGGTGATTATTCCATAACGTGCTTAGTAATCAGCCTGCTAAGTGCTATGCAAACCATCTGAAGATTAAGCAATCACAAGTTGATTAGTTGCAGTTTCGTTTCACCAAAATCTATCTGTTCTCATGTCTCCCAGTGTTGCTTGCTACTCCAAGGAGTATATCTGATCCTTGTTACCCAATCTTCAGGTTATCGCTGCAGCAACATCCAAGAAAATAGATGTTTGAGAAACATTCTACTACTAATGCATTTTGATGTTGCCTAGCTAGGTGTGACCAAGCAACTTCTGTTTCTCATGGCTGACAATAGTGCTTGCGTAATTGATCTTGTGGTCTTTGTCTGACAACTGCTATTGTTAGTGTCTCTAGTGCATAAGCTGTCGTCATATCTTTCTCAGAAAACAGGGCTTGTATTCGTTTGATATTTGAGTCACAAGTAGCTAACCTGAGACATTGTCTATAGTTCTCAATTATTTGCTCCATAAAGTCCACTGAACTTTACTTTTTCTTTAGATATTAAATGATGTTTACTCATTCTAATTCTTTTTAAGTTTTATAGGCGCACATGGTTACAAGAAGATTGCAGAGATGGGTAACATTTGATTTTTTTCTGACACCAAAAAGATTGAAGAAGAGTAGGAGGAGATGCAGAAGACCTTCAACAATATATGTGCCTTATTCTAGTCAATCATATTGAATATAGCATGTACTAAATTGAGTAGGTGGTACTAAATTGTAATTTTTATGATGTAGTGCCGATGCAGTCCAGATTGTTGTTCCTGATTTTTTTTCTAAATATTTTAAGCTATTTTTTGCTTTCTGGATTTTTTTATTTTTTATACATGGAATTATTTTCTGTTAACTATGGCCCTGGAAGGCTACGAGGCCGAAACTGTAGTTCAAAGGCTTGGTTGAAACTGTGTAAGAGCCCACAGGATCTGCTTTGAAAGCCTAGGCTAAAACTGTACAAGAGCCCACGGGCTGAAAATGTAGTATAGTGAAATGGACCGGCCCGAATTCTCGAAACGGGCCAGGATAGGATAGGATTTGCTTTGTAAAAAGGCTAGGCCGGATCGGGCTTTGCAGGCCAAAAAAGGATCGGATAAGGATAGGGCCCTAGACCAAAATAAAAGGGCTGGATTGGGGTTTGGACCGGACCTCGACCCACTGTCAGGCCTAAGCATGCGCACGGCGGGCACCGGCAACATCCCCGGCGTGGAACCAGAGCACTTTAACGTCGCCACTACTCGCTGCCTCCTCTGCGGTCCGTGGCAGATGGCGGACAACCTGTTTAACCGAGCAGGTTAATCGCATGCTCCCAGGATAACACTAGTAGAACTCACCGAATTCAATGGCATTCAACTGAATGCCCACAAAAATGATGGAAAAACTCGAGCATATGTATGAGTACTTGCTATTTGTACGTGTACATAAATTAGGGGAAAACTCGAGCATGTGTAGGAGTAAGTGTACAAGAAACTAGGCCGAAATCTCTTCTTTCCACGTCCCAAAACAGCCATTTGTTGGCCCACTTCCTCTCGATACACAGGCCCAGTGCCCTCCCCCCAGCCCACAAAATACCATCAGGCGGGGGGCCGCGCCGTCGCCTCATCTCCCCGACTCCCCATTGATATCGTTCCTCTGTTCCTTAAATCCCTAGATCGTTGCATACGACGACGATCGATTCGACACGACTACACACCAGTACCTCACCGGCAAGACTGCAAGACGATCGCTTGACCAGTAACCATTGATCATCCTCTTCACACCCTCCTCAGATCGAAGCTTTCTGGCCACTCGCACACTCCCGGTGGCCTGGGACCAATCAGAAAGTCATGAATACTCTGCTGACGCCTGACAGCGGTACTATGGAACATCTGGAAAACGCGCAACAGGAAGGCCTTTGACGGCGTTCTAGCGTCAACATCTGCTACTTTTAGAGCCCGCGCTGAGGATTTGCAACTATGGTCCTTCCGCAGTAACAAGGATTCACACCGCAACAGCCTTCGTTCCTGGAGTCGTTTTCTTCTTTCCATAATGTAGTACTTACTGAACTGGTGATCTTTGTTTTCTTCCTTCTGCTACTCGTGTACCAAGCTCCTGTACCATGATTGAGCTTTCTAATACAAGGTTCAGGTAGGCTTTTGCCTACCGTAGTTGCATCTAAAAAAAAAGAAGAACAAAGTTGAGAGGCATTTGGCTGCATTGGGTACCTGCGACCTGTTGGGTGTGAGGAGGAGTCTGAGTTCAACGCATTAATAAGATTTTCTAAAGCCAGAGGATTGCGGGATCAATGAGGGAGTGGTGGCGTTTCCCTGACTAAACTGTCATTATGCAACAACAGCCGGATTGGCTATTCTTACAGCTGAATAATTGAATAGATGCAGCAAGGAGGAGCAGTAGAACCTGTTGCTTTGTTCTGGAGGTGTTGGTATGTGCGCAACCAGATCAAACATGAGAAGAAGCCCATGCCGATTGAAGAGTCTGTTCGCTTCCTGCTGAGTTATGCTGAATCACTGTTGGCCATCCGACAACAGCCGCGGGTTGAGGACGCCAAAGGAAAGGGGAAAATGCAACTGCAGGTAACGAGAAAAGGAGAGTGCCGCAAAAAAAGGCCATGCGCAATCATAAACCATGTTCATGTCCGAGCAAGGGGAAGATCAAAGTTAATGTGGATGCTAGCTTCTATACAGAATCTGGACGTGCAGGTGTGGGGATTGTGGCTAGAGATGACAAATGAGCTGCACCGCTGTCACCTGCGAGAGTGTTGTTTAACTGCATCAGTATGGAAGAAGCAGGGCTACAAGCAAGCTGGGAGGACTGCAGGAACATGTGCTTGGCCTTAAACTCAGGTATTGAAGATCGTTCCCAGTTTGTGCTAGCTGAAGAAGGTGAAACTGCTCATGGATGAGCTCCTCGAAGTTGAGACCATACATTGTTTAAGAGATCAGAACAGGGTTGAACATTGTTTAGCAAACTTTACTTGTCATAATATGTCGTCTGCCGTCTGGCTTCGACACATCCCGGACGCTTAGTGGCGGCAAATTGTAACCCTACCATGTTCTTGAAAAAGTCTCATCTTTGGTCGCCCCAAAAAAAAAAACTTTGCAGAATCCATTTTTTTTGGGGTAATTTGGGGATAGTTTCCTGATAAAAGCATTCACCAACTTCCATTTACTGTCAATAAGTTTCCCCTCGACTGAAACATGCCACGAAACAGGAATTTCATAGCGAAAATCCTGCACTCAACACGTCGTTACATTAGAATTTCGTAAGGAAATTCGTGATACCAAATAGCCTATTCTTGGTTAGCAGCCACGAACCCATGGCTCACTCTTGAAAGATACATCTAAATTTGCTTCAGGCTCGCTGTTCATTCAACAAAACCGGCCTTTTCGGACAAAACCATGATCAGGGCCAGTTTAACTCTTTTGTTGGGTCCTCCTTATGCACCTGAGGAAACCATAGGAATTTCACAAGAAACTTCTGATGCCAAGCATGTTATTCTCGAAAAATGGTAGCTACAAGCTCACTGCTGCTTACAAAAGATTGGACTTTTAGGACAAAACCAGGAAACCGGCCACCATTCGTTTGCAGGATCCTTATGCTCCTGAGGAAACGGGAATGTCTCTAAAACATTCGATTCCAAATCGAACACATATACCCAATCCTTCACCTGGAAATTAAGACAATGCACCACCATAGTAGACGCAGTTTCTTTTGATTGCAGGGGAATCTTGAGCGGAGAGGGCAAACCCATCGCCGTGTCCCAGGAAGAGCGAGTAACCGTCAAGGTCCGTGACCCTCTCACCCAGCCCCAGAGACAGGTCCGGCGTCAAGTCCATGCACTGCGCCGGCGTCAACTCCGGCTTGTACACTTCAACGAAGGACGGGTGTCGGGGGTTGAAGAGCACGACTACCAGCAGCTCGTCGTTGCAGGTCACGAAGTGCGCCGCGCGCGCGCGCGCCGTGCACCTTGTTACTGCCGCACCTGCGGCTGCACATCAGGTTGAACACAGGGGCAATATACGTACGTTGGAGGAGCATCGGAGGAGACTTGGTCCCCAGGTTTAGGTCGTAGATGGCGAGCCTTTGCGAGTAATCTATGCAATACATCTTGCCCCCGAGGAATGCGACGCTGTGGAGTCTGTCCCAGGAGAGCACCTCATCCGCCGCGCTCCAGGCGGCGTCTCCAGGCCGCCAGAAGAATACGTTTTGACAGATCTCGTTCTTTACCCGCGTCGCGACGGCCATCCAGCCAAACGTCGACGAGGTTGTGAGCGGGTCGTCGGAGAGGAAGATCTGGACGACGCGGCTCAGGCATGGGAGCGTGATCTCGGTGCCGGAGCGGGGTTCCCATAGCACGATCCGCGTGGGGGACTGCTCGTCGTCGGCCAGGGCGAGCCAACCGCGCGGCGTGCCGCAACAGTAGGGGAGACCAGGTGGGCCTGCGACATGGACGCGCTGGAGGCCGCGAGGTAGCCAGAGGGAGTAATCGCCAAGCGGACCCACTACGATCGGCCTCGCACGGCGGGCGACGACCCACGGGCGGTAGGGCGCGACCGGGAGGGGGGTGAAGGCGCGCCAGTGGGTGCACACCTGACGGAAGTGCAGGACATCCTGCTCTGATGTTAGAAGGCTGGAGACCTGACGGAGGAGATCGACAGGGAGGCAGGACCAGCCGCCGCCGACCATGGCCACCGTAGTGCAAAAGGAGTACGTTCCCGCTTTAAGGACCAGGATTTTCAATCCGATTTCTTTAAGGGTCATGCTCAAATACCACCAGACCGAAACCAAACCAAGAATATATCTAGTACTCCGACCAGGATTTAATCCGATTTTGTTACGTATTAGCATACATAAAAGGAGGCGGAAATCGACTTTTGCGGGCGGACGGAGGTACGGCCCCCTTTCCAGATGAAGCCACGTCAGCTTTAAGATTCGGAATCCTATCACTTCCCCCCCCCCCCCGGGG
>LAPY01000263.1:64859-77494 GCA_000970635.1 Eragrostis tef
CGGCGGCGGCGGCGGCGCGCGCCAGCCGGTGATGATCCTCGACACCAGCGCCCGCGGAGCGCCCACGCTGCGCGCGTTCCCGCACGTCCTCTACGTCGACTGCGAGGGCGCCGCACACGACCCCCGCGTCCGCGAGGCCATCCAGGAGATCGAGAAGTTCGCCGTCTTCGTGCGCGTGCTCGGCTGCTACGCCGCCGACTCCACCGTCTACGACCTGCAATGACCGGCACCGACAGGATTGCTCAACTAGTACTTCGCACAACTCCAGCAGTATCAACTGGATGAAGACGCCCGTTCTAGCATTCAGAAATCAGCTTCAGTCAGATTAGTTCCTTGCTCGCTCCTCCTGCTGCTGCTTCTGCTACGTATTTTTTGTACAGATGCAAAAATAATCTTAGTTCTATTCCTAGTGGATTAGCTGTGTGCATAGTTTCTAAGCCGATTGGTCATGACACCAGCAAAAGGACGTGTAAAATGTCATGGTCATGACCCGATTACTGTAACTTATTGTTGTTCTAGAAGATCGATTTTTATTAGGAACTGTCAGTTTTCTATTTCTATCATCCAGTTGCGGCCTGAACTCTGTAACCGAGCAATATCTTCCCTCGTGGCTACTACTACTGCTGTCTCCTTTAGCCCTCCCGTATAATAATCTCACCACGAGTTTGTGCAGCCTCTGCGTAATGATTTTTTAGTCTGTTAATCCTTAAGTAATCGATCAGCGCTACGGGGTGTACTAATACTTAATCGCAACTCAACGATTCTTTTCGCCTCACTGACACTCAGCGCTCGATAGGTGAATCTGACGAGAATTTCAGAATCCAAGTGGGGCACCGGGCAAAGATTTGGGAATCTTTATGTTCAGCACCATGGAATCTTTGGTAATTGTATAGTCCAAGCTGTGCGTTGCTGATTGAGCAGCTCCATGGTTTTGCGAGATCCAATACGCCAAAAATCACAGATTTGGTAAAACAACCGGTGGTCCTTGTGGCCCTCAGCTGCACCGTTGCCTTGCCGCACCACCAACCGAGCCGTGGCACATGTAACACGACACGACTTGAAGAAAAAGATCTGATCAGGCGTCGCCGTTGGTGATAAGCAAACCCTCTGACATCCTGCACCATGTAACTAATCATGGTCGCGTCGAGCGGCAGCCACCGGGAAAACGAGAGGAATCAATCAGCCCTCAGCTCCAGCTGTCGGGAATAAACGCAGACCACGGAACAGCCATAGCCCTGGAGATTCCGGTATCAAAATGTACGAACTTTCCACATGTCACAGTTTTGGCGCAGGCGCGTACAGCGATTTCTGAGAGAGAACACGTACAGCGATTTATGTCATGTTTGGTGCCGCAAACGGACGCATCGCCTGTAACTGCTCCAAAGGGACGCAACGCGTGTCACTCACTGGCCAGTACGAGTTCTTCCGAAGCCGTGTCGCCGAGCTGCTTGGGTACAAACTCGCAGTTTACCATTTTGCCGAAAGCTTACGAGAGTCCACTATCAAAAAAAGGAGGAATAATAATAATGGCCTCGCCGTACGTGTGCCCTCCACCTCCACAAGTCTTGGATCCTGAAGGACGATGAGATGCGCTGCACCTTGCCAACGGTAGCAAGTAGCAACCGCTGCGGCTGTGGTCGCCGTTCCTGTCAGTCCCCTTTCACCTGTCCTGTTCACGTGCCCAAATCGCCGCTCCAGCATTTTCATCTCTCGTAAAGAAAAATCGGGCTGTTCGACAGGCTGCGGCTGCGGCTGCAGCTGCAGAAAAATAACTGCTAACACTGTAGCTGCTGCAGAAACACTGTAGCGAATGCAGAAGAAATAACTGAAACACTGTAGCTGCTGCAAAGAAGCTGCTGCAAAGCAGCCAGGCGAACAGGCTGAATACTGCTTAGTAGGAGTGCCATGCAGGGAGGTGGGCACCACGTTGAATGATTCTGGGGTCCGAAATTCCAAAATTGTATGCAAGTTGCAACAAACCTTTGTGCGATGCTTGGATCATGTCCACTGCCAGTCTCTATTAGCAGAAACTTTTCTTTCTTTTCAGTTTTCATATTTGGTCAAAGCGTTTAAAAGTTATACTAGTAGATGCAAACATCAGGGTGGACGCAGTACAGTCTTGAAGATTGTCCCAAAGATTTTGCAGTAGAAAAATTCTTCGTTTCACAAATCACAGCCTTGGGTTCGTCTTCTCCGATGACTTGGCGGTATCTGCAAGGCAAAATGTACTAGGACCAGACTATTGGCGCTGGAGAGGCGATGCAGGATCACATGCGCCCAATGAATGAGACGCGGAGCGTATTGGCAGGTGCTACTGGGGTCACGATCGTTTCATGTCCGCCCTTTTCTGTGATTAATACTACCATAAGCAACAATGGACACAGGCACATGGCTCGTGACCATGAGACGGTTCAGTTTGGGACGCTCTGGTTGGCAGGAAAGAATCTTCAATCTTTTTGGTTGGCAGGAAAGAATCTTCAATCTTTGCATCTACAGTACCTCGAAGCAAAGCAAGACCACACGTTTCCTATGGCACTTTGGAAAGATCAGAAAGCACTCACGCAGAAGTTTAGTTTTAGATTCTAGAGATGCTGTGACCACGATCGGCTGGCCTGCGGCACATGCTGGCCCTGCCGCCCTGCGCATTAGGAGTTTGGAAGACGCGACGCAACGCGAGCGAACCACCCGTCCACCCGCCGTCCCGCCCGCATGATCCGGGCGGGCGCAGCGCGTGGGCCGGGAGCTTTTTTTTTTTTGAGGAACGCGTGGGCCGAGAGCTACAACGGCCGGCGGGAACTTGGGAGACAGGCCGAGATGGGGAGGGGATCAGAATGGGCCGACGAAGATTGGCACAGGCCCGACATCGCGTTGGATTGTTGTACATTGATGGGCTCATTAGCGGTTGGGCGGAAAAGCAACGCGTTCTAAAGGCCCACTGTGGTTTCGGCCTGACGGGTCGGGGTTTTTTCTTTTTGATAATTAACGGGTCGGGGTTGAGGAAGCAACATGGAGGTGCAATCTTGCACTTGAAATTTTTTCGCAGGGTTGTCCCGCCCTTGCTTCAGTTTATTGTTTTCCCAAGAACAAGCAGGAGACCTGGAGTCTCTTTTCAATAAAATACAACTTAGACACCAACGCTCAAAGGAAATATAAAAATGACTCCTCGCAAAAAAAAAGAAATATAAAAATGACAGCCGGAGCCAGAAGCCGCTGCCAGCACGGCGATCTGGAAAGGAACAAGATAAGGGGGACTCGGCAGAATACAAGCTGGCGAACAACAGACCAACAGACCACGAAGCAGACACCCAACCACATCACCCAGCGGCCAGCTGCAATGACGACCTACTAGTTTCCTCTCGGCAATGGCCAGGCTCTCAGAGACCAACGTGTCTCCAGTCTCTATGCCTTAATTATCCGATATGCAACTTCCTTTCTGAAGGACCGAGGGCCAAAATATTTGTGGGACCGTTCGAAGTTTCATAACTCAAGTCAAAAGTACATAAAATGTTCTCAGCTCATAGGTTGACATTCGAGGCTTCAAACAGCTTATAATAGGGCTCTGTTACTGTACCCATTTTACCTCTTAAGAGGTAAAAGCTCAAAGTAGATCAGAGCCGTCGATTATAGAATTAAAAATATCAACTAAAAATTCTGGGAAGGAAACGGCTTTGGTTCCTCATGCCTCCGCTTCCTCCGCTCGCGCAACCTCTTCCGATTCTTCCGCTATCTTTCGTTACTCGTGCAACCGGATTCGGGATATCTGGTGTCTAGATACGTATCGTATCCAGAGTGGTGCGGTGTCATCCGGTGGATTTTCGTATCGTAGCTGCCACGCTGCCAGCTCCTGCCGCCGCGGGTTCTCGTCGTCGAAGAAGCGCAGCCACAGGCAGCCCTCGTCGTCCCGATGGCTTGATCATGCACGTTGATTTGTTTCACGTCAAAAGAAAGAGTCAACTTCGACACGTATCTAACGTTTCCTACGTGAAAAGATAAACGTGCGTGATCAATCCATCAGGCTAAGGTCTTCGACACATGTGTAATGTTTGGTACGTGAAAATATGAAAATGGAAACATGCATGAGGCCATCAGATGAATTTGTTTCACGTCAAATGAAATAAATCATGTTCCACCGAGTAACATGGCTATTCTCTTCATGACAAAATCTTAACTACTTTGGAAACAAATATTTCTATAATCATGGAGGTCTTTTACTTCTTAAGAGGTAAAAGGTCATCAATCTAATTAAAATAAACGGTTCACAATTATTTCGAGGCACCGTAAAACTGGCCTTATAATATTGATATTCTGTCCTAAGCTTTGGATGGAAGCCATAATTCCTGGAGGAGATAATGTACAATGCAAATGTCAAACTTCTATGTGTGCAAGCTAATTAAGATTTACGTATCTCTTCTCACGGGTTGCATAAATATTCTTGCCTCAGACAGTCAGACTACAACATTCATTTTTTTTCTGACAAAGCAACCTAATTAAGCGCTGCATGTTGCGTGCAATTTGGACTGCTAATGACAGCCATTTGTTTCAGAGAAATTTGTAAGATTTCTCTTATGACAGTTAATGGATCGGATAGGCAAATTGTGCTAGTACGATGATTGTGAAGGCGACCCAATGATATTATACAACAATAGGAATGTCAATGCAGAGACATCATACATGTGTACATGCATCCCCCAAAACCGCCCTATAGTTGCAAATAGCATATCAGCGGCATGCTAATAAGCACACTATCTTGCCAAGTAGGCAAGTACGACACATTTAAAATTAATGAAGAGGAGAACAATCTAAGGCAAAAAAAAAAGAATAATGTAAATGGTGCACAGCTCCTTTCCTGAAGCTAGACAGTGACTTTGCATCAAATCATGTGGTTCCACAGTGCCAAAGTGAGCCAATTCTGAGAGGGAATCTGAAATTACGAGTTCAAAACTAAAGTCCATTGACCCAATATCTGTTGAACCTCTCTGGCGCCACTTGTCAATAACCCTGTCTAATTTTAAATAAGAATTGACCCTTAACATCTTGAATATATTGTTATATGTTCTAATGTCAACTAGCTACACAATTATTTAATCTAGGTCAATTACAAAGTACTATATGTATTCATTTAGTTTTTAACTAAGTACTCTCTGATCCAAGATACAAGTCCATCTGGATATCGGCATGGGTTTCAAAATTGCACTTTATTTCAATCTAATAGTGTCAATCTTATGTAAATTTATATGATTTTTTATGTATCAATGGTCAAAGGTGAAAATGTTGACTCAGGCAACCGGAAATTGACTTTATATTCGGAATCAAATGGAATTTTTTTTATAGATTAGTTTTCCTTTTCATGCCTTCCATGAAGCAATGATGTACTGCACCACCAACGTCAACAATGGAAGAAATGGGTTTCATTAGCCGCAGCAGATATGGATGTGAAAGAACTATTACTCTGTTCAGTTAGCTAGGTTTCAGACTTAATGCAATTCTCAAACAAATTCTTCAATGCCTGATACTAGTAATAAAAATATTTTCATGGCGCAAGCACTTACGAAAAATAGTACCTTGTAAATGAAATATAGACGTTATTATCTGATGTTGGTCTGAGCTTATCATTGGCTATCATGCATGTGATTATGCTGGGTTGTCATGTCATATGTCTACATCGCTATGTAATCGCCGTTTTTATAATCAACCAATTATTCATTGTCACTGATGTTCAATGGGCTGCTAGGAGTCATCAGAATCTCTCTCATGAGTGCCTTAATTGCATTTGCGCATGTTGACTTCAATTCTTTAACAGTGCTTAAGCCAAATGGTCGAACATGCTTATCGATTTGCCACAGATGACCCTATCTGTTTGTAGATCTGCCTCCTTTCCGGGAGCTAGAAGCCATGGAAGCCCAATGATGACGATCCGTATTCCACTGTGGCCACTTGTGTCTTCCATATGACACACACACACACACACACACACACACACACCGTAGCTGCCACGCTGCCAGCTCCTGCCGCCGCGGGTTCTCGTCGTCGAAGAAGCGCAGCCACAGGCAGCCCTCGTCGTCCCGATGGCTTGATCATGCACGTTGATTTGTTTCACGTCAAAAGAAAGAGTCAACTTCGACACGTATCTAACGTTTCCTACGTGAAAAGATAAACGTGCGTGATCAATCCATCAGGCTAAGGTCTTCGACACATGTGTAATGTTTGGTACGTGAAAATATGAAAATGGAAACATGCATGAGGCCATCAGATGAATTTGTTTCACGTCAAATGAAATAAATCATGTTCCACCGAGTAACATGGCTATTCTCTTCATGACAAAATCTTAACTACTTTGGAAACAAATATTTCTATAATCATGGAGGTCTTTTACTTCTTAAGAGGTAAAAGGTCATCAATCTAATTAAAATAAACGGTTCACAATTATTTCGAGGCACCGTAAAACTGGCCTTATAATATTGATATTCTGTCCTAAGCTTTGGATGGAAGCCATAATTCCTGGAGGAGATAATGTACAATGCAAATGTCAAACTTCTATGTGTGCAAGCTAATTAAGATTTACGTATCTCTTCTCACGGGTTGCATAAATATTCTTGCCTCAGACAGTCAGACTACAACATTCATTTTTTTTCTGACAAAGCAACCTAATTAAGCGCTGCATGTTGCGTGCAATTTGGACTGCTAATGACAGCCATTTGTTTCAGAGAAATTTGTAAGATTTCTCTTATGACAGTTAATGGATCGGATAGGCAAATTGTGCTAGTACGATGATTGTGAAGGCGACCCAATGATATTATACAACAATAGGAATGTCAATGCAGAGACATCATACATGTGTACATGCATCCCCCAAAACCGCCCTATAGTTGCAAATAGCATATCAGCGGCATGCTAATAAGCACACTATCTTGCCAAGTAGGCAAGTACGACACATTTAAAATTAATGAAGAGGAGAACAATCTAAGGCAAAAAAAAAAGAATAATGTAAATGGTGCACAGCTCCTTTCCTGAAGCTAGACAGTGACTTTGCATCAAATCATGTGGTTCCACAGTGCCAAAGTGAGCCAATTCTGAGAGGGAATCTGAAATTACGAGTTCAAAACTAAAGTCCATTGACCCAATATCTGTTGAACCTCTCTGGCGCCACTTGTCAATAACCCTGTCTAATTTTAAATAAGAATTGACCCTTAACATCTTGAATATATTGTTATATGTTCTAATGTCAACTAGCTACACAATTATTTAATCTAGGTCAATTACAAAGTACTATATGTATTCATTTAGTTTTTAACTAAGTACTCTCTGATCCAAGATACAAGTCCATCTGGATATCGACATGGATTTCAAAAATTGCACTTTAACCAATAATATCCATAAAATGTATTATTTCAATTATAAATAGGTATACATCATGAAAATATTCTTTGTAATGAATCTAATAGTGTCAATCTTATGTAAATTTATTTGCTGTTTTATCTATCAATAGTCAAAGGTGAAAAATGTTGACTCAGTCAACCGCAAATGGACTTATATTCGGAATCAAATGGAATAATTTTTATAGTTTAGTTTTCCTTTTCGTGACTTCCATGAAGCAAAGATGTACTGCACCACCAACGTCAACAATGGAAGAAATGGGTTCTCATTATCCGCAGCAGATATGGATGTGAAAGAACTATTACTCTATTCAGTTAGCTAGGTTTCAGACTTAATGCAATTCTCAAACAAATTCAATGCCTGATTCTATTAATAAAAATATATTCATGGCGCAAGCACGTACGAAAAATAATATATTGTGGATGAAATATAGACGTTATTATCTGATGTTGGTCTGAGCTTATCATTGGCTATCATGCATGATTATGCTGGGTTGTGATGTCATATGTCTACATGGCTATGTAATCGCCGTTTTTTTATAATCAACCAATTATTCATTGTCACTGATGTTTAATGGCTGCTAGCTAGGAGTCATCAGAATCTCTCTCATGAGTGCCTTAATTGCATTTGCACATGTTGGCTTCTTTAACAGTGCTTAAGCCAAATGATCGAACATGCTAATCGATTTGCTACAGATGACCCTATCTGTTTGTAGATCTGCCTCCTTTCCGGGAGCTAGAAGCCATGGAAGACCAATGATGACGATCCGCATTCCACTGTGGGCACTGTGTCTTCCATATGTCTCTCTCTCTCAAAAAAAAAAACTTGTGTCTTCCATATGACCCTTTTGAATGTAGATATAGAGTACATGCAATGAATCCTACTGATGCATACATAACATGCGTTTGAGGTATATACGCATGTATGTGTAAAGACACACACACAAACACACACACACACACACACTATATGCATGCATGGTGGAGCGTGTACGCCTCATCTTTAATTACACGACTGTCACTAGTTTAATTAGTTCTCTCCTTAGGTCAGCGAATCCTCATTTGCTGTAAGGGTAGACACTGCCTTAGCTGTTTATCCTGCAAGTGCATGTGTCATACCGTCATGTGAGCGTACTGGCATGCAACCTTATAGATAGACAGTCCCTAACTTGCGTTCCACCCGAGCATAATAAACAACTCTACATCTCCGAATTCAACTGATATAAATAGAACCTAGGAGTGTCATGCATGAGCATTTGGGATCAAAATGTCAACGGACTTACTAGATAAGCATAGTCAGAATAAATTTCGAAGCTTCTAATCGACCTGGATCAGGCATTTTCTAGTGCCTGTTAACTTGCTCATTGCACTTCAGAAGGGCCAAGATTAAGGATTTTTTTAGATTAAGGACAATATTAAGATCTGTACTTGATGCGTGTATAGTACTGATATGCTGTTTCTTTTATCCCTTTGGGGTTGTTGATCTGAAAGATGCACGGTTTCCGTGCCTCAAAAGACCAATCGAACTGAAGCTTCAGTCACATTCTCATGAAGATTCACCGATTCGCCGCGGTTGTCCTTCTGGATTCATATGGTTATCGTAACGTTTTAGGGCATGATAAGCCATGCCAACCAACTTGATCTCCTCTCTTGTAATAGCTTGATATGTACTTTTCATATGGCCGCATCAACCCTCCTATTTGACAATTGTGAGCAAGGAAGAGCAACACGAACATTAACATTCTGAAAAGGTGACATCATGGAATTAACTATGGAATCCTTTTACTTACGTATGATATTACATCTGCCAGATTCTTTTTCAAATTTCTGAATATGCAGCTCTACGTACAGGTACGTAGAACGATTTTTGCTATTGTTCATATCGTTATTGTATGCTGATATGCATGATTGGATTTGGAGATATATACAAATGTGCTTACTGCAACTCGAGCCACCGCTTAATTTTATATACTATATGTTGGAGGCCCTACAAGGTTAATGTTAACTAGATCTTTATCTAGTTAACAATCCTTTCAGCAAATTTTGTACTAACCATTCAACAATATTGGAAGCAAGTCAACAACTCCAGAACTTAGCTCAACTTAACATTTCTGACCCTAGCTCAATATTTACCCAAGTCAGCATTTTTTAAACCTGGTTCAAAGTTTAGGAAACCTATTTCAAAAGTTTACTGAAAGTACTGCAACAATTTTGAGACATTTCATCATTTTTTACCATAAAATGTAGACTTTCAGTTAGAGAAAAATAGAAAATTGGATAAAGGGGGGGGGGCAAGTTACCGTCAATCAGTGAGCAAATTAATTCATTTAGTTTTCGGTTGTCAGCTAGTAATACCTAGCATCTCCCGGAAGGCTGGAACATCGCCTGGAAAGTGGTGATGGTCTGGCACTATCTCTAAGGTGCAGATGAAAGAAGCAAAAAATGAAAAGAAAAAGAAAACACACAAATTCTATGGACGCACGCTGTCAACTGCCTGTGAACGAGTACGATGCTGTCATCAATGAGCTTGACGCACATAGTACGGTATGCATACGCTATAGTGTGCAAGCAAGAACATTGCGGCGACCTTCTACAGAAAAGGTCACGGCGAAATGGTACGTGGGGGGTGCTT
This sequence comes from Eragrostis tef, assembly GCA_000970635.1. Classification (NCBI taxonomy): domain Eukaryota; kingdom Viridiplantae; phylum Streptophyta; class Magnoliopsida; order Poales; family Poaceae; genus Eragrostis; species Eragrostis tef. The sequence continues at coordinate 74,865 of LAPY01000263.1, forward strand.
CAATCGGCACACGGTAAAATTCTGGCCACCAGCCGCGCGGTAGGTTAAGCGGCCGCGCCCGGTCAGCACGGCGTGGTCCAAGGGGGATGGAGGAATCACTTTCACCACTCGTATGCGTTCTCACCTGCGCGCGTGCCGCGGCCGATGCGCGTGTGTGCCTGCCGGCGACCGGGGCGGCAGCCTGCGGCCTCCACCGCCGACACTGCGCGCGACAGCGACGCCCACGTAGGTGACACGTCATACACAGGGCCGTCCAACACCGGCCAACGAGCGTAATCGAGGACGTAACCCCGGCGTGATATTTTTGCTGCTATATTTCAGCCGTGCTAGTACAGCTGTATGAAGAAGTTGAGAACGGGTCGTACCTATTCCACTGCCAATTTGGTTCTGAATTGAATTTCAGGCAGCCATGCATACAGCCGTTTTTGTTGTTGTTGAAGAAAGTGGACGCGCGCGCCCTGTTAAAGAGTTGAACAACAACTAAGAGTGCAGGATAAGATTGAATGAAACAAAAGAAAATCCATTCACCAATGTATTGTGTGTGTATGCATCATCCCATATACAGCAGGGAAAAAAATAAAAAAAAATCCAAAACTGTGCCTCCTCTAATAAAGTTAAAAACAAATATGAAATCGACACAACTAGTAATTGAGTGTAGCCACGTAATTCCAGAAAACACCCAACTTTTTTTCACTTGAAAGTTTCTGGTGTTTTCTGCAATGCCGTGGTACAGATACATACATATACCACCAGCTAATATGAACACACCCCAAAAAATGCTCGATCAGGCTGCAAAAATTCCGTGTCACTTCAATTCCAAGACGCGTACTATACACCAGCTAGGCTACTACCAGCTAGCTAGTTACCGTGAAGCATACGTAGACGGCCGTCGCTGTCTGAGGCGCGGAAGCGCTGCCGCGGTCAGCCCTCCACGGTGAGCAAGCTGGAGTCCTCGTCGCCGTGGGGCGCCGCAACCTTCTTGACGCGCGGCGCCGCGTCCGCGTCTTTCTCGACGTCGTCTCCGTTCACATCGGCGACTCCGGCGAGCACCTGCGCGAGCTCGGCCTGCCTGGCCCAGTCCGTGCGGGCGATGACCACAAACATGACGGCGACGCACGCGGCCTGCGCGGCGAGGAGGCCGAGCCAGAGGCCCCTGAACCCGTGCCCCGCCCAGAACGCGAGCGCCACGGCCACGGGCGTCCCCACGCCGTAGAACGCGCCGAGGTTGACGCGCGCGCCGTCCTTGGGCCGCGCGCTGCCCCGGAGAACGCCGCATCCCGTGGTCTGCGGGCAGTTGCCGAGCTCGCAGAGGCCCAGGACCGGGAGCACGGACGCCGTGAGCCCGAGGATGTCCGCGTCCGACGTGAACATGCGCGCCCACACGCCGCGCACGGACACGGCGAACAGGAAGGAGGCGAGGCCCTGGATCGCGCTCAGCGCGAGCCCCGCGCGCGCCGCGGCGCGCGCCGCGGCCGGTCGGTTCGCGCCCAGCTCGTTGCTGACCCGCGTGGAGACGCCGAAGCTGAGCGACGACGGGAAGATGTAGAGCAGGGAGGTGGTCTGGATGAGCACCCCCATGGACGCCACGGTGGCCTTGGGGTTGGCCAGGAGGCCGCAGAGCAGGACCATGATCTCGTACCACCACCACTCGAGGCACACGCTGGCGCAGCTCTCCACGGCGAGCCGGGCCAGCCGCGTCCAACCCGTCACGTCCTTGAAGAACAGCTGCTTGAGATGATCGGACGACAGCGTGAAGCCGCCGGTGTCGCGGTGCACGCCGGAGACGAAGATGTAGGCGAGTAGAAGCAGCACGAGGTTGAGGTTGGCCAGGGCGGAGGCGAGCGCGACGCCCTCGACCCCGAGCCCGAGTACCCAGACGAGGAGGTAGTTGACGGGGAGGTGCAGCGCGACGGTGACCACGGCGCAGGCGGTGATGGGGAGATTGATGGACTGCGTGCGGAGGTAGATGCGGAGCGGGTGGAGGAACGACTGGAACAGCAGGTCCGGGAGGCAGAGCAGAATGTAGCGCTGCGCCGCGGCGGCGATGGCCGCGTCCTGCCCGCACAGCAGGAGGAGCGGCTCCATGTGCGCCCACAGGACGGCCACGGGCGCGGACACGGCCAGGAGGAGGAGCACCGTGCGCTGCATGGTGGCGCCGACGAGCGGGAGGTTCTTGGCGCCCACGGCCTGCCCGCACACGGGCTCCATGCCCATGGCGAGCCCGGACAGGACGGAGTACCCCGTGATGTTGGCGAACCCGATGGCGAGCGACCCGCCGGCGAGGGCGAGCTCGCCGAGCCGGCCCAGGAACAGCATCGATATCATCGGCCGGACGTAGAGTATGAGGCCCGTCATGATCATCGGCAATGATAGACGCAGGATCGACGCGGCCTCCGTCGCCGCGCCACGGGTCAACGATGCCTGCTTGTCGACCAAGACCGGAGGCGCCGCCGGCGGCGGCGGCTTGCACGTCCTCGTCGTCGACTTGTGCACGACCACGACAGCGACGTCGACGGGGCACGAGACGACCGCGCCATCGCCGACACCACCGGCTTCTGTGGCATTGCACCGGCACGGGAGCAGCCGCTGGCCAACGAGCCCCTCGCACATGGCGGGGGCACGCTTCGGAC
>LAPY01000263.1:80778-97111 GCA_000970635.1 Eragrostis tef
ACACAGGTCCTCCCGTGCCGGTTTCCGCCGGCCAGCGGGAACACCACGTTGCGAGTAGCGACGCGCGCGCACGGGGCCTTGTTGTATCGCGCGGCTTGTAGCGCGAGGACGCTTCGGGAACTAGCTCGCGGAAGCTTAATCGGATCGCCCCTGGGTGTCTGCAGGGAAGGGGACAAATCGAGCGGGGGAAAGGCGAAGAGGATGAGGCGAAACGGAGCAGGGACGGAGGGGGTATTTATACAGGGACCTTGAGCCTTGAGCCCCATGCACGAGGCCTGCCTGACACTGCAGCCACCACTTCTATATACTGAATTTGTTGGCTAATCATGCGCCATTTAATTAATGTTGTGGATTTTTCGGAAGAGGGTGAGATGTGTATTTCTAAGCTGCAAAAATGTGGGTTTGGAGGTTTTGAATTTGTTGTCGGGTTTACGAGGACAGGAGATGGGGGTGCAGAATGGGTATTATAATGGAAGTCATGCCTGATTCTGTTTTTCCTTTCATTGTGCCTTCTCCTGATTTTCTCTGCGTCCTTTGCCAATAAAAAATGGGTTGAAAAGTTCGAATTGTTCCCAAGCTTTGATTATTGTACTAATCTTTTGTTTGACTTCCCTTTATTCCGTACCCCGCAACGTTTTAGATAGTATAGGACAGCATTTTATATCTGCCTTCATTCATAGGTCAAGAGATAACAAAAAGTAATTGCATGCGTATTGCTTAAGAGTTGAATGTTACAGACAGAATTCATGTGTATATTGTTTGGGAAGGGTCAGGATGTAAGAACATGAAGAGAAAGGTAAACAGACATGGTCATCCACGATATCGCTAGCTTTAACATCTTCAGAATAAGAATAAAGGGGAGTATTTGACTTCAATGTCACTGAAGACTATAAACGAAAAGGTAAGGTAAAGGAGGAAAATAGCAAAAATATCATGAATGAAACACCTTCATTTCTATAGTTCAAAATAATGAGACTGGAAAATAAGTTGGCTTTACATTTTCGTTTCTCACCATGTATGGACTAGTTGGTCCGTGTATAAAAACTCAATAATGGTATCGAAGTATTCTCTCTTTTGTAATGTATGATAAAAGTTTGTTTTGAGGAGATAATGTGTTGCCAATAAAATTCTAGTGCACGGCAAATAGTATAGTTGTTTTCTGGCTTTCTGCAGATTTTGGAAAAGTAATATACATATTGGTACAATTTTCAATATATGATGACCTGTAAATCCTGGACTTTTATTTTCATTGACTTAACTTGGGATAAGGACGGTCAACTAATATCTTGCAAAGTAGACTAAGCTAAGTCCTTTTGAGGAACAATTAAGCTAGGTACTGGAAATCCTGTATAGATATGATCATGAACTATTCCTCGGAAAATAATTGTTTACAGTTCTAGGAAATGTCAACTGTTTATTTGACCGTAAGGCAAAGAAAGTCAGCTAAACTCAATTTGTAATAGCACGTACTATAGTGATCATACGTGCAATGCATATCTTGGACCACTGCGTGTAACTGTTGGCTGACCATATGGAGATTAATGCATTTCATGTCTCATGCAAACAGGCTACTTTGTCACCACCCACCAAGTTGTAAACTAATATAGAAATTAAATGCATATGAGTATCTGTACTTTGCATGAACAACTGTTTGAGCAACTGCTATGCATGTCTCTAGATGATTGAGAACGCAGTGACACCTCGACGCCTGGCAATGACGCGCTTGCTGGTCTGAGATTCGTGTGACGCTCCAATTCGTCCTTCAGTCCCATGTCACTTCAATTCCAAGACGCGTACTATACACCAGCTAGGCACAGCCACCATGACTCGACCAACAAGCTGAAGATTTCGGGTTCTTTTTGACCGTTCTGGCCTCTCAAGTCATGCTTCCTGCCAACGGGATAGCAACTTAGCTGCTTACTGCTGAACGGATTTCACTTCTAGGGACTTGGTCAGGTGCGGTGTGCTCGCGCCATGGTCCATATGGACTGACTTGCGAGTCTTCGAGACGCACACTCATCTGGTTGTGTTGCACTAGCGCTGATGCCTACTGCTCTTCGAGCATGTCAACGTTCTAGATGAAGTAATCTTGGTCGTGTTCACCCGGTATGAACAAATGAAGATACTGACGATCACTCTTCGTCAAAGAAAGAGATGGATGGAAGTGGCAGCAGTTGTCTCCCTGGAAGCAAAACTGGAAGAGTTTTACCACTCACTACATGACCGTGAAACATCAATACTAGCCCAAAGATTGCAAAGGACTTCACTGCAGAGTCTTGACCTGTCTCACTGAGGAGAAAACAAGATGGCGAAAAGACCTGTCCTGGAACGTGAAACACGTGTTTATCTCGCTACGCTGCGGAAATGAGCCAATTTACTCCAGCGTGCCGACGAGATCAACTGGCGATAGATGGACATCGGCATGACCTGGCGATAGATGGACATCGGCATGACCTGTGGCAAATGGCACGGCGTTAGAATATCCGGAAAAAAGCGCACTACGGCGACCAGTTCACATGTGTAACTCTGCGTTCACGGAAAGGCTTCTGGTTCAAGTGATACTACTATCATACCCCCTCCGGTTTTGAGCTAAACAAATTACCCAAACCTCATCAATGAAAAACAAATTACCCATGCTGTTCTTGCTAGTGATGGAATGCGCCAACAAGATGATACAGTTGGCCGAGAACAGAAACCTATTCACAAATCTGGGGGCCAACCAAATTACACAGAGGGCTTCGTTATACGCGGACGACATGGTCGTGTTCCTCGCACCTGTTGAGCGGGACCTTAGGATGATCAAGGGTATCCTAGACTGCTTCGATGGCGCAACTGGTCTAACAACGAACATAAATAAATGCCACATCTCTCCGATCCGATGCACCGACGAGCAGATTGAGGAGGCGCTGAGGCACTTCCCTTGTGAACTATCCCCCTTCCCGTGCAAATATCTGGGTATTCCGCTGTCGACATCAAAACTAAAGCGTGCTGATATTCAACCGGTGATTGATGCCGTTGCTGACCGGCTACCAACATAGAAATCTGGGCTTATGAACTCGGGAGGGAGAATGACCTTGGCCAAAACAATGCTTAATGCTATACCGATACACGTATCTATTGCAATGTTCTTGACACCATGGGCAATCAAGGCGATCGACAAAATAACAAGAGCCTTCCTGTGGCGAGGCTCAGAGGCGGTGTCGGGAGGGCACTGCCTGGTCGCATGGCCAAGAGTGATCCGGCCAAAAGAAAGAGGTGGCTTGGGCCTTCTGGATTTCAAGCTCTTTGGGTATGCTCTCAGAATGCGCTGGCTATGGCTCAAAAGAACCGACCAAACAAGAACATGGTCCGCACTACCGACGGTAGAAGAAAAGAACGTGGTCGCAATGTTTAACGCATCACTCTTGGTCGATGTGGGCTCCGGGACATCGACCATGTTCTGGACGGACAACTGGATCAATGGCTCCTCGGTGAAACGGCTTGCGCCAAATCTATTTGAGGCCATACCAACCAGCTGTACCAGGACACGAACTGTAAGTGATGCCCTAACAAATAGATGCTGGGTTCGCGACATCCTAGGTGGACTCTCAGTTCAGATTTTGGTCGAATATCTCAATCTATGGGATATAGTGGAAGCAATTCAGCTTGCACCGGAGCAAAGTGACAGATTCAGATGGAAATGGAGTGGAGATGGGCAGTTCTCCTCGGCATCAACATATGCAGCTTTCTTCCATGGACAGGAATACCTACCGGGCGACAAGGAATTATGGAAAACAAGGGCACCGAACAAGTGCAGATTCTTCTTCTGGCTAGCACTATATAAGAGATGTTGGACGTCAGCTAGGCTGCAACGGCACAATCTTCCCAACAGAGGACCTTGTGCCCTGTGCGATCAAGAGGTGGAGGAAATCGACCACCTGCTCCTAGGTTGTGTGTACAGTCGCGAATGCTGGTTCAAAATTGCTGCGTCGCTCGGGTAACCAAAGCCTGACTCCGGCCACTCAGGACGACTTGAGCAATTGGTGGTTGACATCAAGGAAGAAGATCAGCAAGGCGCTACGGAAAGGTTTCGACTCTCTGGTCGTGCTCACGGTGTGGGCAATCTGGAAAGAAAGGAATAGGCGGGTCTTCAAGAATGAGTCGTGGCTACCCCAGAGACTCATCAACGAGATTGTGGACGAGGCAAAGCTGTGGAATTGAGCGGGGTACAAAGGATTGTCGCACTACTGTTCTTTAGATGGATAGCTACCCTTTGTATCTTGGTAGGAGGTCGTGTGCGACCATGTTCGTTAGCTAATTATAGCCTCTGTCTGTCTAACTCCGATAGCAACGTTTGGTGGATTAGGGACTTCTTGTCCCGGCCGCCCAATGTAAAACAACTCTCTCTTCCGCTTAATGAAACACGTGCAAAGCACGTTCTCGAAAAAAAAAAGGCAGATATCTCCCAATCAAGTCCCAGACGTTGTAGCTTGCGATCAAGACAAGAGCATACCTGCATGTTGGCATGGTTCAGCATGAGCAACTTATATTACACTCGCTAATTAACAACATATAAGGTACATAATGTGTTAGCAGAATCTGGTGGTACCAAGAACGTAAGCTGTGTGATCCAGAGTCTTCAGCTAGAAACCCTGGGAAAATTGAGAGTGACAGGGTGTAGATCAGGAACATGTCCAATGAGTAGTCAATGTTCTGCAGTAGGATCTGCTTGCTGCTTAAACGTTCGGGGAAAACAGGGCGTTCTTCAGCCTAACATCCATGCAGAGGTTATATCAGCAAATATTTTTACAAGCATTATAAAGAATCCTTTTAAGATAAGTAGATACCAATGGATTTGAATTGCTTTCAATGCCACCGGCGGCGAGGTCAGCATTAACTGTCATAGAACCCTCAGAAGCGGCTTTAGAATTGTAGAACTTTACAATTGGCAGCTTAGGGAAGACAATAGTGTATATTGATAGACAGAGGAGCTCAAAGATGCATGATATTGAGGCGAACAGCACTGCATCAAACACATAAGAAGTTTTGGATGCATAATTACTTCTTGTTGCTCCATATGGCTAAACACTTTTTATTGTTACAACATACTAGCTCCCATGCGAAGGCCGTCCCTAGACTGATCAAAAGCCTTTTTTGTTACAAGCCTTAGTGCTGAAGTTATTACACCTGATGCAGCTACGCCAGCCCAAAAGGACTGAAAATCCAAACAAATTGGACAAACATATTGATTAATAATTAGACACATGACCATTCTTGTAACTGCTAGCACAAAGTTTGGCACCTGAATGAACTCTGGGCACATCAAGGACAGGTCCCCAGCCATTGCCCCTTCGACATGGCCTTCTGCGATGCCAAGTACTGCNNAAACAAGAACATGGTCCGCACTACCGACGGTAGAAGAAAAGAACGTGGTCGCAATGTTTAACGCATCACTCTTGGTCGATGTGGGCTCCGGGACATCGACCATGTTCTGGACGGACAACTGGATCAATGGCTCCTCGGTGAAACGGCTTGCGCCAAATCTATTTGAGGCCATACCAACCAGCTGTACCAGGACACGAACTGTAAGTGATGCCCTAACAAATAGATGCTGGGTTCGCGACATCCTAGGTGGACTCTCAGTTCAGATTTTGGTCGAATATCTCAATCTATGGGATATAGTGGAAGCAATTCAGCTTGCACCGGAGCAAAGTGACAGATTCAAATGGAAATGGAGTGGAGATGGACAGTTCTCCTCGGCATCAACATATGCAGCTTTCTTCCATGGACAGGAATACCTACCGGGCGGCAAGGAATTATGGAAAACAAGGGCACCGAACAAGTGCAGATTCTTCTTCTGGCTAGCACTATATAAGAGATGCTGGACGTCAGCTAGGCTGCAACGGCACAATCTTCCCAACAGAGGACCTTGTGCCCTGTGCGATCAAGAGGTGGAGGAAATCGACCACCTGCTCCTAGGTTGTGTGTGCAGTCGCGAATGCTGGTTCAAATTGCTGCGTCGCTCGGGTAACCAAAGCCTGACTCCGGCCACTCAGGACGAATTGAGCAATTGGTGGTTGACATCAAGGAAGAAGATCAGCAAGGCGCTACGGAAAGGTTTCGACTCTATGGTCATGCTCACGGTGTGGGCAACCTGGAAAGAAAGGAATAGGCGGGTCTTCAAGAATGAGTCGTGGCTACCCCAGAGACTCATCAACGAGATTGTGGACGAGGCAAAGCTGTGGAATTGGGCGGGGTACAAAGAATTGTCGCACTACTGTTCTTTAGATGGATAGCTACCCTTTGTATCTTGGTAGGAGGTCGTGTGCGACCATGTTCGTTAGCTAATTATAGCCTCTGTCTAACTCCGGTAGCAACGCTTGGTGGATTAGGGACTTCTTACTTCATATGTGTAACTCCGACTGTCAAAACTTCCAACTCACAACCATTACTTCAATGTAATAGACCGATCCCCTGCCTTATATTTTCTTGCTATTAGGGTACACACTACTTGATTTTACTTCTCTTTGCCAAACCAGGTTAAAAGGTGTTGAAAGAAAGCATGCATGAAGTAAACCCAAGTGCAACGAGAGAAATCATCAATCCAAATCAAATTATGTTCTATCTATTCCATTGCCACCTTTAGAAATCAAAGGTGCAGGTCCCCTCTCTGTCCAAACGTTCTTTTAAGTAGTCACCACTCTTGATAAGTAGAAACCTGGAAATGTGTTCAAGTACGAGAATCAACAACAAATGAAACTAGTCAATGTTTAAACAGACCTTGGAGGATTTGCCTTGCTGCAATAACTTCCGAAGCACCGCACCACAAAAATAGGGTTTGGATGCAGAAAGAAAGCAACCTGGTGTATAAAAAGAACTGTGTGAAGCATATGTATCGTATTTTTTTATCATATTCAGAATACCTTGGAGGGTTAATGAACCTACAGAACACTGCTCTTTACCAAATTCAACAACCCTATACAGTTGAGATCCACAAGTAATAGCAGAGGCGCATGACAATCCAATTCATGTGCAAGGTTTGTCTTTTCTAGAGATGGATTACAAATATATGCATAAAAAATACAATAAACAGAACATCAAAGAACCGCCCAATAGAATTTTGGTAACCACATCCAGATATCACAAAATGCCATAAATATTACCTAAGAAACATGTCTATAATATTGATAAGGTAAAATAGAATTGTGGTTCAGAGCTGCAATTTATCTTTTATCCTATTTACCTAGATGCCAAAAAGGAAAAAAGAAAGAAAAGTGTCATCCAGATGCAAGTCCTCACAGCTGTTACTGCAGGTCACACTATTAGCAAAAGAACGTACTTATCAGTGCAGAGTTTGAATAAAAAAAATACTAGGGAGACAGCAGCTTTTGCGCAGTAGGAAACAGTTACCATACCACCACAAAAGGCACCACCGAAAGCAATCAATATTAAAGGATGGTACCTGAAAAGACTGTTTGTCCACCTTTCAAGCAAATCAACGACGTTATCGATAAGAGTTCTACAAATAGCAAAACAAATGGTAAAGGTCACATAATTCCTTCAATGAATTATCTAAACAGAACCCGAATCAGAGTTCCACTAAATTTAACAGGGGTAAAAACATTGATATATTTACTAGAGGTGGCATGGGTTATTAAATTATGAGCTTGATATGGTTCAGGTGGGCCCCCTGTTGCTTTGTTGAAAATACTGTATATCAAAGTAACAAACTAAATATTTATTACCCATCAATGTGAGTAACATCTTCCCATAACTGTGGATGCTTATCCTTCTCCTTGCATATCTGTACATCCACAATAGTGTAATAAGAATCATTCTTGAAAATAGGGCTCTCTACTGGCCCTAGCCCTTTTAGAGGCTATAAGCAAGCACAAAGGTTAATCCTGGTGGGCTAATTGAAACTCAACCACATAGTTAACTGGCCCCTTGCCTGTTCTCAATAGCGCTTGACTTAAAAATACTGCCTCTCTTCCTTTCTATAAGGTGTGGTTTGACTTGGCACGGCCTTCACAGTTTCACTTTTAACTATAAATGTATCTTCTAATATATTTTTAGTAGATACAAAATCAGAATTATATGGATTACATTCAAATAGAAATCTGTCAGTACCAGTTTTGTATAACTAAAATGATACTACTATATTAGTAGCCTAAGTGCTAGTCAAACATTTCGAAGCTCAAATTTGGAAATATGTGTGTTTTATAGATTGGGATGGAGGGAGTACAAACGAACTAAAGCCACTATCTCTACTTTTCTAAAAGCAGGAGTCACCATTCCTTTGTGGAAACACATAGGGCCTACCTGAAGGCCAGGCGTGTCGTCTGTTTGCTAGAAGGGTTATCAAACCATAATCTGAATGATGCACCATAGTTTCAGCTATCAGATTTGTTTACATCACCTGCATTACGTTGCTCAGATGATATTTTGCATTAGATAAACACAAGACAAGAAACACTATGTATGGACATAATACAAAGTGTCTCAAATAGCCCCATACCACTTCACTGAGGCAAACAGTTTCCAGGAGTAACTCATAACCGCATCACTTTCCAATACAAAATTAGATAAGCAAAACAATACAGAAAAATAAAGCTACGCAACAAGCTTTTATGTCATACAATTATATTGGTTTAGCAGAGTTTCCTTTCATAATCCAAGTCTGTGCTTAATATAGAAGGAAGATAGTTATTTTGAAAAAATAACATGAAAGATGTTATAGCTCTGTATAGCCTTTTTATGTTTTGTTACTAGTTATTCTGAAACATTAAGATGTAAGTTTTCACTAACAAATACAGCTGAGTAGCAGTGTTTAATAAAGTGGATGCCTACTCCACCTAGGCGCTGAGCGCTGGGTAAGTGGCCTGCACAAAGGGGCATCTGAAATTCATTTTCTTTGTATTCCCCTAAACCGATTATTTACAGCCAGAAAGCATGAATTAAGTATATAAGATGAAGGCATGAAGTAACTAGCAGCAACCACTAAATGATAAGAATGGCCAAAAGGCAACATCAAGAATGTCTACCTCGGTAATGCAATAACCGAAAAAAATATGCTGACGGGCAGTTTAATACACCAGTTTTCTGAAAGAATTCAGCATCCAGATCCAAACTCAAAAAGCAATCAGGGAGAGTATCCTTTCACCAACAGCCCTAATATAGAATAAGCGCAGTGTTAGTTATTGAGATAAAAAGGTTTATGGAAGATACAAATGAGATCTAACTAAACTTACAAAGCAGTTGATTGGTATAGTCTCATCATGTCCTTCCAAGATGGAAATCTACAAATATATTGGCCATACAAATATTTTCATACCTGGAAAAGGAAAATCAACAAAATGGACGGCAGGTCACACGAAAGATGTCCACATGTTGCAGTTATGGAAAGCAGCACAAGTCTCGGTTCTTAAGGGATGACAAAGTGGTTAAGTACCTTCAGAAGGTAATTGGTTTAGATCAGGCCCAATGTAGAAACTCTCTCCTTCAGGTCTCCTGTATCGGTAATCATTATTCAGACCACAATTATTGATTAAACTGTATCATTATTACAAACACCAATAATGTAAATGGTAAAATTTATAAATTGTGTTTGTTTTTTCTAACTACATGCAGTAAGGATATAGTAAATGGGTTATTTCCCTCTACAACTCTTTGTTTTCTTTTGCGGTGATTTACCTCTAGAACCAGCAATGGAAGATCCCGTCACATTTACATATGCAGACCGCAGAGTGTTCCTAGTTTAATTACATTTTACCATACCTATTAGAAAGCATATATGATCTGCTACAACAAACGACTAAACTAGAACGATGACTGGTTCAGTTTTACCAAAACCAGTGGACCCTTCCAAATAACAAAGTAATGTGCCAATACCAGCAGCAAACCTCCAAAATCCTTTTAATTTCATATTCGTTAAACAATAATATATTCCGGTCAGATACTCGAGCACCAGCCGATCATGTGTCATTATTTATTACCATGTGCTACCAACAGTAGTCATAGTTTATTGATTCAACACTCCAACAGTGCAAAAAGAAAAGCTAGTCGCCTGATCAGAAATTGAACCTTCGAATTCGGATGCAGCGTCGACCTTCTCGGTGTAGGGCGGCGTGTACGTCCCTCGGTGGTTGCGGTCCCTCCGCAGCGCGATCTTCTCCTCCATCCGCTGCTTGAAGAACTTCCGGCTCAAGCAGGGAGCCGTCCACCCCGTGGTTGTATACATAGAAGAACCCGTGTGCTCCACGCACGCCTGCCGAACCAAAGTCGCGAGTATGATGACTTGTTCGCTGCGCTGGCAAATCAGGGACCTCACAGGAGGTTTGAAAGTTTGGTAATAGAACAGGATCACCTTTTGACCTACCGGATAGAGCCATAGAGGCGGCGGCGGCGCGGACGTCGGAAGACGCGAGGTCCATCACGGGGAGGACCCTCCCGGCCATTTCTCTCTCTCTCTTCTCCGGTAGAAGCTGAAGTGTATGCCGCGCCGCTGCTTTGGGCTGGGCTGAAAGCTTCTGTGGTCTGAGTCTAAGACAGGAAGCAGCACGGCTACAGCCCAGCCCATCATGTACAAGCCTGCAGCCCGTTACACTGATCCTTCTTTTGTCCCAGTCAGAAACTGACCGCTGCAGTGGGACTGGAGAGCAGAAAACGCAGCATTGTATCTCTAGAAAGTGTCTGGCTCCTTTGATTTTTCATTTTTGCTAAACTATCCATCTATTATATCGATGCCATGTCTTGAATTCAAATCTTGGTGGCAAAAATTGGTAGATGGCTCCTATTTTCATGCATAAAGCATGAGTCGTCCTTCAAATGAAAGTGTTGAAGTGAATTATGCAACTTTCACCATTGTCTTAGATTTATGGGCGAGTTTGTCGGTACATAGTTGCTGAATAATGTCAACTCTTTATTTGATAAGGTAAAGAATTCCCTTCGCAAAAAAAATCAGCTAAACTCATTTTGTAATATCACAGAAGACCACTAATTGTTGGCTGAACATAGAGATTAGTTCATAACATGTCTCATGCAAACATGGCTGCTCTGTCATCACCCACCTCGTTAGAAACAAATGCTTGTGAGTACCCTGTCTTTTGGGTCAACAGCTGCTAACGCATGTCTCTAGATGATTGAGAACGCATCAGCACCTCAATGCCAGGCATTGACCTGCTCGCTGGTTTGCTGACATTCGTGTGATGTTCCAATTCGTCGTTCCATTCCCAACCTGATCTGACCATTCACGCTTCAGTTTTGGCCAAAACAGATAGCCTGAGAGCTTTCGCCAGGTTGCAAGCAACCACCACGACCAGCTCAAAAAAAAAAAGAAAGGACGACTCAACCAACGGGCTGAAACAACTTTCGCATCCGCTGCTTACTTCTGAACGGATCTCACTGCTTGGGACTTGGTCAGGTGCGGTATGCTTGCGCCATGGTCCAAGGACACATGTAACTTGTGATGCCTACTGCTCTGCGTGCGTGTCAACATTCTAGCTGGTGCATCGTGTTAACCTGGTATGAACAAATGAAGATACCGGATGACTTGGCTCTTTGTCAAACAAAGAGATGGATGGAAATGGCAGCAGCTGCCCCTCGGGAAGCAAACTGGAAGAGTTTGAAACATGAATGCTAACCCAAAGATTGCAGGCGACTCACTGAAAGGAGAACTAGATGGCGAGAGAGAAAATCTGTTCTGGAACGTCAAACATAAGTTTGTCAAGCTGCGTTGCAGAAATGAGTGAATGCAATGCCAGCATGCCGATGAATCTGCGTCACGATCAAATGTTCATCGGCATGATCAGTGGTAGATGGAGTTAGCAAATCCAGAAAAGGTGCAGTCTTTCGACGCAATTCGACGACCAAAATTCATGGAAATCTAGTTCACGTGTAACTCTGCTGAAAAATAGTTTTGGTTCTAAAATTTTTGTCCAAATCTCATCAATTAAAAACCGAGGGAGTGGCAAATTAGTAGGATGTGTAACTGTGCCTCCCAGACTATGCACGCGCGACATGCAGGTGACCAATCACGACCACTGAGAATTTGAATCCTGGCGCTGATGCCTAATGCTATGCGTGCATTTCAACGTTCTAGTGGTGCATTGGTAGTGTTCAACTGGTATGAACAAATGAAGATACTGAATGATCGTTCTTTGTCAAAGAAACAGATGGATGGAAATGGCAGCAGTTGTCTCCCGGGAAGCAAAGTAGCAAACTGGAAGAGTTTTACACTGTCTTCCAGACCGTGAAACGTTAATACTGGCGCAAAGATTGCAGCCGACTTAACCTATCTCACTGAGGGGAAAAGTAACCGGCTAGAGAGAAAATCTGTCCTGGAACGTGAAACATATGTTTGTCTAGCTGCGCTGCAGAAATGAGTGAATGAAATGCCAGCGTGTCGATGAATCCGCGTTGCAATCAATGGTCATCGGCATGACCAATAGCAGATCCAGAAAAAGTGCAGTCTTTCGACGACCAGAATTCATGGAGATCTAGTTCACATGGGTAACTCTGCAGAAACATAGTTTGGGTTCTAAAAAGTTGTCCAAATCTCATCAATTAAAAACCAAGGGAGTGACAAATTAGTATGGATGTGTAACTGTGCCATCCAGATATTGCACGCGGGGAGCCTGACCTTATGATATGCAGGTGACCAATCACGGCCATTGAGAACTCGAAACCCCTGCTCCAATATAATAGACAGAACTCCTGCCGTTTTATTTCCTTGTTAGGGCACCCACAGTGCAAATAAATGAGCCGTCTATATTGTTACTAAACAAAGGTGACCAGTTGAAGGGAAACCATCTGGTTCCCACTAACGAACAGTTGCGACCAAGAGGTCGCACCTTTTGGACGAACAGTTGCGACTGTTTGGTCGCAACCTTTCCCTGTATATAAATACCCATGTACAAGTACAATAAAAAAAAGACAGTTCATTCTCCAAACTATTGTCTCATTTACATTCAACACGTTATCAGACACTTTGTTCTACCTAGCAGTGGTAGGCCAACTCGCCGAATTCGTATGTACGAAGAGATGAAGAAACCAGAAAGAACACGCCGGGAAGAAAGTTCGTCTCGGCGACTTCATCGCTCAACAAGATCGACACCCAACTCCTTCCCTAGAGGAAAGACGTTTTGGTGGCGCTTGAGAACTCCATCGTTCTTCTCGGCGGGATCCCCTTCGTAACGCGTCGTCATCCTTATCGCCAACTCCAGTCGACGTCGTCATCAACGCGTTGCACATCAGGAGACGAGAAGATTGGAGGCATGCAGGATCCCATCCTGGAACGACGGCGCTGACTGATGCCGATGTCCACTGTCGCACACACATGTGCTATTCTTCTCAACGGAGGCAGAATCTTCTTGCAAAGAAGACAAACAGAAGGGGTACGAATCGGAGGAACATCCAAGTAATTTGATGTTCTTACCTTCTCTACAATGGAGAACGACATCCTCTTTTGTTTTCTCCATGGTCCTCCGTGACCACTACGAGGCCTGGACGCACCCGCACAGGACACAGCCTACTGCAGTGCTTTCATGGCGCATGCGATGGCGGCGTGCCACAACAGCGGATGCGGCGCCCCTCCGCAGCGCACCCGACGCCGTACAAGAAACGGCGAGGCGCCGAGCGCCCAGTGAGGAGCAGCGCTCCTCCGCCCGTGGAACGGCAGCACGTCCGTCCCGTCCCGATTGACGGTCGCGTGTCCCAGCGGACGCGGCGGGCCGCATGGCGGCCTGACCACCACGGCTATCGCACGACGGCGCTGCGAGCAACGACGCCCCCTCTACGCGCGGCCGCGACGTCTACGCGACGTCTAGTCTCCACGCCGCCCCTGCTGGTGGCGGGCCCACATGGCCAGGCAGCGGCAGGGGGGCCCCCCCGGCCCNNNACAAGCCGACGAGGCGGCGCTGCAAAAGGAGTTCCTCAGCCTAGCCATAGCTCCCCACACGATTATCTACCTTTCATTCGTGCTTTAACGTTCGCACTCCATCAATCTGAGCTGTTAGATCTCCAACTCAATAAAGTTGTTGAAATTTCCAAGATCTAAGCCGTTGGATCTTCACCTCATAAGCTACTAGCCGTTAGATAAGGGTGAGGAGCTATAGCTACGCTGAGAAAATCCATATTGAGGCGGCGCTTGGCCGAGGCCCGCGACGACGGCACGGCGGCACAACCAGCGACGGTTTTTGGATGGCACCCGCATGGTGCTCCCGGTGACGAGGTATCACAGCCTCCTGGCGTGGCGTCTTCACGGCGCGTCGGACGGGAACACAGCACAATCGCGCGTCCATGGCGAGAGCGCCCAGACTTGCGGCGGCTATGCCCACATGCCGCGGCCACGATGACCGCGCGACTGGCTCGGCCACCACAGTGGCTCGTACCGGTAGGTTCGACGGCGACTCGCCTCCACGAGGCGGTGAGACGTCCACGCGAACCCGGTGGCGGGGCTATCGGCAGGGACGGTGGCGCTCCATCTGGGAATGCGATGGCCAGTTGCGGGACGCCCCGGCGAAGGACGACGGAGGCGGCGAGCCAGCGGTTGAGCTGTCTTCGTGAACCCTGCAGCGGCAGGGAGATTCACGGCACGACAGGAGCGCGGCACTTCGCGCGGCGGCCTTGTTCTAACCACGGAAGAGCCCGCACGGCGCGCAGCGACTGGCCGAGCACCTCCACGGCACGGCCAACTGTAGCGCGACCCGACGTCGGGGATCGATGCGGCTCCCCGCCGCTACGCCCGACGCGGCCCAACCCTAACCGCCCAAGGCGGTAATAGTAGACGGTGTTGGGCCAAACGGGCCCAGAGGCGCTGCTATGGGATTCTATACCCACAGGCCAAATTCAAGCCCAATTTGGGCTGGCCTGGTAGGCCGGCCAACACAGGCCTCTGGCCAATTTTACAGTTGAGGCCTTCGAATTCTTGTAAATTACAGAATTTGCACTATGTGCATTTACTAAATTCACAAATGAGTTTGTGAATTTTGGCTTGGTTTATTTCCAGCATTAGTTGTTGTAAATTTCTAGCATTAACCCTGCAGTTTACTAGAATTGTGTATAGTATTGTATCAGGTTGCAAATTACTTTCCAGTCCCTGTACTGATGTGTAAAAGACATGTGTTTAATCAAATTTCTTGTAATCGAGAAATTAAGTTTTCCTTGCAAGATTGCAATTAATTTGACCTCATTATGCTTTATGCCTACTTTGAGGAAAATTATATTAAACACAGCAACCTTTAACAATATTTTGGCTAGCAATGGAGGATGAATTCTCTTGTATAGGCCACAATTAATTCACATTAATTGATATGCACAAGAATAATTTACAACAATTCATTTGCAATGGAGAACAAAATTTTCTTACAATAGGCAATTGAGAATTTTGTTTTCTTGCACTTGGCAATGGAGAAATTAAATTTTCTTGCATATTCCTATATGCAATTGAGGATATAATTTTTCTTGCGTATCATAGACATGTAATGGAGATTAAATTCTCTTACATAGTACATACGAGCAATAGAGATTGATTTTTCTTGCTCGTACCATATGAGCTTGCTTCATGCATTCCACTGAGTGCAATTTTATTCGGAAGTGTTTTTTCTGGATAAATGTTCTTATGTCCAATGATTTGCTTTACGAGCATTTGCTATGACATAAGTGTTGTGTTATATGATGTTAAATGTTCTAATAAATTAACAGTTTCCTCATAAGCTGTTGAAATAAATTATGTCCGATGTGTCTGCCATATGGGCACTACCTATGACATAAAACTATAATCTCTTGCAATTGAGATGTCGATTTCTTGCAATGGAGATGACCATATAGTGTTTCTAGGGTGTTTTTGCAATGGAGATGACAATTTCTTGCAGAATCAATATTTAATTAATGTTCATCAAGCCTAACGTGCTTAATTCGAGCAGAATTAAATATTAAACACTATAACAGTTTATACAACATTTACACTTGCAATGGAGATTAATTTCTCTTGCAACGTCTCATTTAATTCACCGTTAGTAAGCCTATGCGCTTAGCCAGAATTAAATGATATACGTCATCATACTCACAACAATATGATTTGCAATGGAGATTAGGTTCTCTTGCAATATCAATTTTTTTTGGCAATGGAGATTAACTTCTCTTGCAACATCACTCATTTGTAATGGAGATTGCATTCTCTTACAAAAATTTGTTTGCAGTGGAGATTAATTTCTCATGCAATATCCCCTGTATGCAATTGAGAGTAAAGTCTCTTGCATATTATTTACATGAGAATTAAGGTTAAATTCTCTTGCGATACTACTTACCATTGATTTGCAATTGAGATTCTATTTCTTGCAAAATTACCATGCAA
>LAPY01000263.1:103287-113693 GCA_000970635.1 Eragrostis tef
GATTTTAATCATTCTCTTATGCAAGCAACAACATGGTGTACAAAGTTAAATACACATTTGATCCTCTTGTGTTTGTGGCCTCATGCATGAATTAAATTTTATACAGACAATCTAATAGACAACCTACTGCACAAGCTGTCTGTTTTGTCGTCTGTGTGCGATAATCAAGATCTTTACAGACAGCACCGTGGGTGCCCTTATGTTATTAGGGTACACTTTACTTGATTTTACTTCCTCCGTCCAAAATTTCATCATTGCCAAACCCAAACAAAATCCAATGTTAATGAGCTTTACATATGTAATGATAGATGTTTATTTGTATGTAGCACTTAATCGCTCTTTTAAGTAGTCAGCACTCCTGATAGGTGGAAACCTGGAAAGGCGTTCAACTTTAAGCATGAGAATCAACAGAAAATGAAATTAACCAATGTTTAAACTGACCTTGGAGGATTTGCCTCACTGCAACAACTCTCGAAGCACCGCACCACAAAATCAGGGTTTGGATCCAGAAAGAAGGCAACCTGGTGTATCCAAAAAGAAAAACTCTGTGAACAATATGTATCACCTTACTGGTAATGGGAGCTAAATTCTTATTTTAGTAGTTAGTGAACTTACAGAATAGCGCTCTTTACCAACTGCAACAACCCGATGCAGTGTAGATCTACAAGTAATAGCAGAATGGCATAAAATCCAAATTCATGTGCAAGATTTATCTTTTCTAGAGATGGATTAGAAATATGTGCATATAAAAATAAACAAAACAGAAAAAGAACCTCCACAATAAAATTTCGTTAAGACATCCAGATATCATAAAATGTCCATAACATTACCTACCTATAAACATGTTTCAGATGTTGATAAAGTAAAATAAAATTATGTTCAGAGCTGCAAGTTATCTTTTATCCTATTTACTTAAACATATATCCCAAAAGGAGAAGGTGTAAGTTAATAGTATTAACAAAATGAACATATAAGTAAGTGGTGTCATTTATCTCTTATCCTATTCACCAGTGCAGAGTTGCACTTAAAAAAATCCTCTGGGTACAAGGATAACAACTGTTGCTGCAGACTGCAGTAAAATAAGGGTTCACAGTAAAGGCACCAACAAGAAGCAATATCAAGATTAAAGGATGATACCTGTAAAGACAATTTGTCCACCTCTCAAGCAAATCGCCAATGTTAACAATAAGAGTTCTACAAGAGTAACAAAACATGTGGTAAGATCACATCATACCTGCAAGGAATTTTCTAAAGGATAAAGTCCATTTTACTCCCTCCAAGTTTGGCCATAGTCCAGATAACCCCCTAAACTATAATTTGGTTTACTTTACTCCCAACATTTGCCAAAACAGCTCACTTTTCACCTTTTCTCTGCAATCCAAAGCGGTTTCGCTAACGTGGACTCATGTCAAGGTGTTTTTGTCGATGGAAGTCGACACAGCATTACTCATACATGATGCTAGCCTACGAAAACAAAGACGATGGCAAAATTTTAGATGGAGATTGGTGAGGATGGCTATGCAATCGTAGAGAGAGGTCGATAGATTAGGACAAACTCTTCGCTTGCAATCGACAAGTATGCCTCGCTCCAGCTTGGAATGCATGTGTATCTAGGCTGAGTATGTAAAATTGCCTTGACCTAACTCCAAGCCAGTGAAAAAACTTTTGATTGGAGAAAAGGGGTGAAAAGTGAGCCGTTTTAGCAAATGTTGGGGGTAAAGTAAACCAAATAATAGTTTAGGGGTTATCTGGACTATGGCCAAACTTGGAGGGAGTAAAATAGACTTTATCCTTTTCAAACAGCACCCGAATCAGGGTCCCAGTAAGTTAAACAGGGAGGGAAATCTTTGATATATTCACTACAGGGGGATAGGGTTAATTATGAGCTTATATTTAATAGATATGGATCAGGTGGGCTCTTCGCCCTCTATTACTTCATTGAAAGAATAGATAAATTGTGGAAATAACAAAGTAAAAATGTACCCATCAATGTGAGGAACATCTTCCCATAGTTGCGGATGCCTATCCTTCTCCCTGCATATCTGTACATCCACAATAGCGGAAGAATCAGTCCTTCTTCAAAATAGGGATCTCTACTGGCCCCGGGCCTTTTCGAAGGCTATTTGTGAGCACATAGGTTGATTTCTGGCGGGATAACTGAAATTCAATCCACATAGCTAACTGCCCCCTTCCACTCTCAATAGATGTAAGAATATTGAATTATAAATATTCCATATGTCCCATTTTATAAGGTGCGGTTTGACTTGGCATGGCCTTATAAGTTTCACTTTGACTATAAATTTATCTTATAATATATTGTTACTTGATACAAAATCAAAACCATATGTATGTACATTGAAATATGAATCTGTCGGTACCACCCGTATCACTTAAATCATATATTGGTAGCCTAGTTGCTAGGTAAACGTTTCGTTTGAATGTTGAAATACGTGCATGTATTCTCAAATATGAAGGTGGAAGTACAAACAAAATGAAGCCACTATCTCTACTTTTCTAAAAGCAGGATTCACCATTCCTTTTTGGAATCGGGATAAGTGCTGAATAAGTGATTTGCAACTAAAGGAAACCAAACTGAAGGCGACGAACAAAATGTTATGAAAACGCTTAGCTTACCTGAAGGCCAGGAGTGCCATCTGTTGTGAGAAGGGTTATCACACCATAATCTGAATGAGCTGATGCACCATAATTTCCGCTGTCAAATTCATTTACTTCACCTGCATTAAGTTGATCAAACGGTAATTTGCATTTAGATACATAAGAAATATTATGGCTGGAGATAATACAAAGTTCTTCAATGGCCCTACAACAGTAGCTAAAACATTCACTTCACTGAGGCAAACAGTTCCAGGAGAAACTCAGGACCATGTTATGCATTTTGTCCTTATTATCCCCAGCTGCCACTACAAAATTAGATAAACAAAATAACTCAGAACAATAGGACCACCCAACTAGCTTTTACTGCAAACAATTATATTTGTTAGCAGAGTTTCCTTTCATAACCCAAGTCTGTGCTTAATAGCAAGATAGCTATTTTGAACTATTAACGAAAGATGTCATAGCTTTGTGTGGCCTTTAGCTAAACATTATTAACATCTAAGTTTTTTACTAACAAATACATTTGAGTGGCAGTGTTTAATAAAGCGGGTGCTTAGTTCGCCTAGGCATTAAACGCTGGGTAACCACGTCTTCTACACCAAGGAGCATCTGAACTTCAATTTTAAATTCCAATCATATGATCATTTGCAGTTAAAAGCATGAAAAAAAAGTATATAAGCTGAAGCCACGAAGTAACTACCAGAAACCACTAATTGATACGATACAATCAAAAGGCAACATTAAGAACGTCTACCTGGGTAATGCAATAAACGAACAAATGCTGTTGGGCAGTCTAATGCACCATTCTTCTGAAAGAATTCAGCATCCAGGTCCAAACTCAGAGCAATTAGGGAAAGTATCCTTTCACCAACAGCCCTAATAGAGAATAAGCGCAGTGTTGGCTGTTGAGATAAAAAGTTATTGAAGATACAAATGATCAACTAAAACTTACAAAGCAGATGACCAGTACTGTTTCATCGTGTCCTTCCAAGATGGAAAGCGTTCTGCAGATATGTTAGACATACTTGAGAAAAAGTATGAGAAAAACATTTCTCATACTTGAGAAAAAGAAAATCAACAAAAATGACATCTGGTCACATGAATTATGTCCACACAATACACGTGAAGGCAGCAGAAGCATCGGTTGAAAATGGATAACAAAGTGGATAAGTACCTTCAGAAGGCCATTGGTTTAAATCACGCCCAATGTAGAAACTCTCCTTGAGGTCTCCTGTATCAAGAATCATTATTCGAATGCAATTAGTGATTAAACTGTATCATCATTACAAGCAGCAGAAATGTAAATGATCAAATATATAAAATGTATCTGTTTTTTCCAACTACAGGCAGCAAGGATGTGACAAATGGGTTATTCCTCTTTACATCTTTATTGAAGCATGACACGCCTACCAATGGAAGCCTCCCGTCACAATTACATATCTAGACCACAAGGTGCTCCTAACTTAATTTCCTTTTAGCATATACTAGTAGAAGTGTGACCTGTTGCTGCCACAAACAGGGCGACTGACTTAGAACCATGGTTTCAGGTTCCGTTTTTAAATACCAGAGCCAGTGGGTCACTCCAAATAAAAAGACTGTTACTTAAACACTGCTAATGCCAACAGCAAACCCTCCAATATCCATTAAATTTCATATTCATTAAACAATAATATTGCATCGGTCAGTCACCAACCGATCATGTGTCATTTTTACTCGGCCATGTGCTACCGACAGCCGTCATAGTTTAGAATTCCAGCTTGAATCAAACAATCCAATAGTGCAAAGGAAAAGCTATTCGCCTGATCAGGAATGGAACCTTCAAATTTGGATGCAGCGTCGAGCTTCTCGGCGTACGGCGGCGTGTACCCTCGGTGGTTGCTTCCCCTCTGCAGCGCCATCTTCCCCTCCATCGGCTGCTCGAAGAACTTCCGGCTCTCCGCAAACAACGCCTCCAGCAGGGCGGCGTCCACCCCGTGGTTGGACACGTAGAAGAACCCGTGCTCCACGCACGCCTGACAGAAACCAAATCACACGTAGTATTATGCTAGTCGCTGGCGGGAAGTTTGGGAGTCGGACAAGCTCACCTGCCGGACGGAGGCGGCGGCGGCGCGGACGTCGGGGGACGCGAGGTCCACCACGGGGAGGTCAACGCTCCCAGCCATCTCTCTCCCTCCCTCCCGTTTTCTTCTCCGACGGAAGCTGAAGCGGGGGCGCCGTGCAGCTCCTGCTACTGATCTGACTGGTGTATGGGGTCCTGGTGTCTTGCAGTTGTGCGTGCTTGCGTCCGCCACCGACTTCCCCGGGCGGGTGGGTGGAATGCTGTACTGGGCTTGGTCCGAGTCAGAGACATGAAACAGCCTGGCTGGGATGGATCTACTGCCCCCATAGCGATAGCCCAGCCCATCATTTCCAAGCATGCGGCCCGTTACGCTGTACCTTTCCTTCTTTTCTTTGTCCTTTCTAAAAGTCACGTTTGCTCAAAAAACAAAATCTAATAAGTCACGAAATTGACTGCTGCCGGGAGACTCGTCTCTTGGGACAGGAGATTGGATAGCAGCAGTATCAGATCTCTCAAGTCTAACCAGAAACCACATTACAAGTGCTATCATCTCAGGTGGAGGGATCATGTGATGACCAGTATTTTCCTGCTCTGTTTTCTTGTCGGTTCAAGTCTCGCTCTCGCCGTCGCCGGCACAGCCGGCTCGTCGTTAGGGCCGGCCATATCTGATCTCTCACCATTCACTCACTAGTCGGCGAGATGTGGCTGCACGAGGGTTAGGGGGACACCGCTTGGAAGTAGCACTGTGCGTGAGTATAGCCAAGTTATCCATTCATCAGGGCGTCGTTAACACAAACGACACGACACAACACAACGCGTCGAGGCGACAGCGTCCATGAATGTTGGATAACGATGCACTAGTATGACGACGGGGCAACATAAAAGATTTCTGGGATGGTTCAGACGCTCTGATTGCCAATGCCATGTTTTTTTTTCACCTGTGTATGCTTAACAAAAATGCTTGTGCTTGCGCGCCTCCGCTGCCACTTCGCTCCATGGAGAGATGGAAAGGGAATGAGACAGATCAGCTTCGAGGGTCACGCAATCTTCGCCGTACTACCGATCTGCGCGGCGTCAGGCCACATGCCTCTGCATCTCCGAGAAAACATGCGCGTTCCGTGCGCGGCGACAAAAAGCTTCGCAGAAAGGGCTCGCGTCATCCTACCTCTTCCAGAGCGGCGCCATCTGCGTATAGCTATCAGTCAGACAGTACGCAACAACTGCCCATAACAGGAACTGGCGAGCGGCGAGAACGACGAAGGCGTGATTGGATTCCCAAATCCATGGATAACGAGGATATGCAAAATACCAAAGAGACATGTGCGTCTGTCTCGAGCTACAGAGTGCGATACAGGGCAAGTTGTTAGAGCCCTCAAGAAAATTTGCAAACTGCTTCTAAAGAAGATTTCCCGGTTTTGGTTGGTTGCTGCTTCGTGCAAGCATGTTGCTGCATGTTAACCAATTGTGTACTACCGTCACAAAAGACGGTGACTCCAGCCTGGACTCTTTGGTGGGCTCTCATAATAATGAGCCTGTTCGGGCTGCAGAAAAATAACTGCAAACACCGTACCTGCTGCAAAAACACTGTAGCGGCTGCAGAAAAAATAACTAAAATATTGTAGCTGCTGCAAAGCAGCCAGATGAACAGGCTGAATGTTTAGTGACAGCATTTTCTTCTGAGTGAAGAAAAACACAACTATACTCTGAAACCAGGGAGGATGGTAAGCACGCTCCTAAATTATTTAGGGTAAGTAGAACGGACTGTGGAAGCTATTTTTGACGTCCTAAAAGGGTGGGACGCCAAACCAGTGGGTGGCACAGTAGCATTTACCAAGTTCCGATTCAATGTCAGATATATGGATGAAAAATAGATCGGAGGCCGGAGAAGAACCCTGCTTGTGTAATTCATGGTGCTAATAGCTCCTCTCTTCTTCTTTTTTTTGGTTAATAGCTGATGAAGATGATATCCACAAAACCATATGATTGTGCTGAAGGTCGTTCATATCAGCAAACTAGCTGACCATTTTGTTCATCCATGATCCATTTCTGATGGAAAGCCAATAAATAAGAATACATCAAACCGTAGTGACCCAGAACAGGCCTCACCTACAGCCTGTTATAGCACCAACAATGTGCCACAGGCAGTTAATTAATGGTCCTTGTGTTAGCACCAACAATGGGGCAACCAAAGTGCACACTAGGACATTTTCTCAGAAAAATAAACAAGAAGAAAAAAGTGTCCCCAAGGACTAAGGAGAGCGCAGGTGTAAAGGTTCCCCTATAAAAAGAACAGGAAGCACCGCTGGCGCCGGGAAAGAGCAAAGCACACTCAAAGTCGCCAAGTCCAAAGAATCTGCAGCGCCGTCACCGAGGGACTGAGGACGGAGGGGAAGCTCGGAGATGCTGGTGGTGGACTTGGGCATATGGCTCATCCCGCTGACCCTCGTCTTCGTCCCGTGCCGGCGGATCGTGATCCTCCTATCGAGGCTAGAGGAGCTTCGCCGGAGCATTACGCGGCCGAGGCGCACCACGGCGGACATGTGGAGCCGCTTCGCCACCCTTAACTCCATGGCTTTCATGGTGTGACGACGGTACACATATATGGCTCTGCTTCTCACCTCGGCCCCTAATTTGATCTCCTTTTTTTCTCTCCCTAGGAGACCTCCATGTAACAATAAACTCCAGTAGTGACTAGTGAGATGTAAATGATTTAGTTTAGAACTTGATGATGTATATATGGGAGAAGCAGATCAAGCTTCACAGTTACGCATCTGACAGACTTTTCCTGAACTTGCGTTGGTATAATGATATGTACTACATATTGCTCTAATTTGTATACTTTATATCCCCAGATAAAATTTCCTGCATGATCGTGCTATGTATTTGACTTGAAAATACTTTCTATATATACAGACAACATGGAGGGCAAGTGGGCAACTAGAAGAAAACGTTCATTTGTTTTCATCAAAAATTGAAAGAAGATAAGGAAGAAATAAACAATTTAGATTTTAGCCAGATTCTGGTAGTTTAGAAAAAAGCATCATATGCTCATAGGAACCCGGTTGTTGTGAAACATGTGTACTCAAAAGGTTAGTTCTACTTTCTCTCTTAAACCAGCCCAGCGATGCCATCGTTTAGATGATAAGGTCCCACCAAAGCACAAAATCCACAAAGCAGTCCATGTACTAGGTTATATAACCCTGTAATTCAGAATGCAAGAAGCTGCACGGCGTACCACAAAACAATAAATAGTCTCTGTGCCATCGATGCTACTCTCGGTGTCATTGAACAATAAATAGTTCGTAGCGTCTCCTCTGCTCGTCGTCACCACGGAAAATCGTACTGAGCTCTCGTCAATCTCAGATAGCAGTACGCAACGCACTACGCAACGGGAGTCCTCATGCGGCCCAACCCCAAACCGGGTTCGGTTTCACAATTAGACCTCCGCATCAACAGGGAAAATAAATCCAAACAGTACGATCCAACTACAACCCACCGTCTTGCACTAACAACTAATCCCAGACCAGACCCGTCCCTTACATGGCCCCCAATTTGGAGGGGCCCCAAAATATTGCAGCACATATACATATAGTATCATTCTTCTTCTATATTTCCCTTGTGTCGCTGCCGATTCTGTTGCTTAGTTAGGCCTGCCAACGCTGGACTCGTAACACATGAAAAGGCAGATGATACAAGTTTTCTTTCCGTGACTATCCATCAGATTGGTCGCTTTTCCCTGCTGGCTGATGCCTGTTCATTTTCGACATCAATCGATGGAGGAAGTAGGGAGACCATTGTTGCGGCGTCGTCCATCGCGATCGATCGCCGTCGCAAATCAGCACTTCAGCGAGAGCGGCTCAAGCCTCAACGTCAGGGGTAGACAAAGCCATGGTACTTTCTTAATTCTTCACGCTTCAGTTGTCTTTTGTAATTCATCAAATTTTAGTTTCTGAATGAATGAAAACAGATGCACTGATTGGTGAACTAGCTTGTTTCTTGTTTATTTTAAATCTAAAGCATTTCAAACGACATGGTTGCTTCCCCAATGGTACTATTGCATATAGAGTTTCTACTGACTATTCGAGTTCTATGGACGAAGATTTTCTAATTTAAGGTATTAAAGTGACATGCTGGAGGAGATTGCATATGAGAACATCATCCAAGATTTCATTTTAGAGCTGTTATATTTCTTTAATGATCCCATTGCTTTAAAATGCAATGCAAACTGTATATATTGTTGTTCTTCAATATTGCTAGTAGGGATGGCAATGGGTACCCATAACCTAAAACCCGATGGGTTTTTCCTCTATTAGGGTGTGGGTTTGGATCTATTTTTTGCCCCATGGGTCTGTTAATGGGGATTTTTGTCACCCATTGGGTACCATGGGTGTGGGGACATTCTCTTGCAACCCATACCCGTTTACCCATGGGGCCCCACAAAATCTATGACATTTGGGTCCATCAGAAGTATATAAATAAAAAGAGATGTCAACGAAACTTACTCGTTATTTATTTACCTTTGAACAATTTAATGTTTAGTTGTATGAAGTATTAGCGTTTGAGTGGTTAAACTTATTTATCTTGTTGAACAATTTAATCATTCTGATATGTTACTATATGTAGTTGGTGTCAATTTTTATGATGCTAATTAATGGGTATGAGTAACCCGATGGGTACCCATACCCATATGGGTGTGGGGATGGGGGAAATTTGAGTCCCCACGTGAGTATGGGGATGAGGATGGGGTATAAAATTCTAGATGGGGATGAGGACATTCCACAGTCCTCCAGTGGGTAATGTACCCATTGCCATCCCTACATGCAAGTGACGTAAATCATGTTTCGTATGGTTTTCGTAGAAGTTTTCTTCGTACATATAGCAGCTCCTAATCCGAAATCCTCAAATCAGACTCTAGTTTGTAAAGTTCGTCTCCAACCTTAGTGCCGTCGGCTTCGGTATTAGCTCGACATGATGCCCGATAGGAGCTTCATTTTGCACAGGGGCCCAAAATCGTGGAGACGGCCCTGACAGACCTCAACCCATTTTTCCAAATCGTGTCAAGGAAAAAAAGAATCCCCAAACTCCAACCCCAAGTCCCAGCAATCAAACCCGATGCAGCAATTTGTGAGCTTTATTTCCGCTCATCTATTCGGAATCGTCCTGGATCGCTGAGGGGCAATGCCAGGCGACGAATCGGCGCATCCCATCCCGTCGCCGGCGGAGAGGGATGCAGGAGCGGTGGTTGCGGTGCTCAGCTCCGAGGACCTCCTCCCCTTGGTGCTCCTCCGCCTCGGCTTCCCCACCAGCCTCGTCCGCGCCGCCCTCGTCTGCCGGCGCTGGTACCGCGTCGCCTCCCATCCCGACTTCCTCCGCCGCTTCCGCGAGCTCCACCCGCCCGGCGTCCTGGGCTTCTATGGCGACCTCGTCTTCTCCGCGCGCCCGCAGTTCGTGCCCCTCGTAGAGGCCCCGGAGCTCGCCACCGTCATCCGCCGTGCCAGCGCCCTCAACAGAAGAATCGTCATCTCGGACTGCCGGCACGGCCGCCTCCTGGTCAGTTGTTTCGATGGAGACGAACATGTGCTGCACCCACTGCACCCGACGCGCGGTGCGGCCGTCATCCCGCTGCCGTCTCTCCTGACAGCAGGGGACCTCACTAGTTTTTCTTGCTGGTCCTTCGTCCCAGAGGACGGCAGCAAAGACGGCGCCATCATTGTGGAGGGGTTCAATGAGA
>LAPY01000263.1:119438-130755 GCA_000970635.1 Eragrostis tef
GCTGGGCGGCCTCGGCGAGCGTGGCGGCCACCGACTGCAGAAGCTCCCGGCAAAGCGAGTTCTTGCTGAAGCAGGGGTGGCTTGAGAGGTCCGACAGGCACGGCGGCACCCTCTCCAGCCTCGCGGCGATGGCCTTCCAACGCCCGCCAAAGCCTGTCGCCGAGCGCGCCGCGGCCAAGGCAGCCGGGACCAGCCCCCGCGCTCGCTCGAGTAGCTCCTCCGCCGTCGCATCGCCGGCCGCGGCCGGGCAGCTCTGCGAGCTCATCTCTTGATAGCTACAGTACCCAAGCTCGTTACCTGCAGTACTCACACCAGAAAAATCAGCGCTTTGCTCACTCCCTAGTACAGAAGCTGACAAATCATGGAAAGCAGGGCGGCAGAGAAGAAGCTAGAACAAGACAGAGGAAGGAATCGCCTCGCCGGCTATTTTAACCGAACCAAAATCCATGTTTGAAAGCTACGGCAAACCATCAGCCCCACCGAGGTGCTACTCACCCCGATTTTTTTCTTGCTCTGTATGGACGATTGGTGTGTGAAATTGATAGGCGTAAATGCAGTGACGACACTCCCGAAATTATGAGCTGGTACGAAAGCGCTATCAAAATTCCATCCTTTTATCACTGGTTTTCGAAATTTGAAATTTGACACGAAGGATGATGCTGCGGCAGAATGTAAAAGGGACACTTGCTCTATAGTACGCGAGTCCTACTTCATTTTCAGAGGCAATGCAAATTTGTACGCGAGCGAAATATTGTGAAGCAAAAAATACCGATTGCTTGGCATTAGGTTATCCAAAAACTTGATATTAGAGGATGGTGGTGGGTGCCCATCTAAGACAAACGTGTGGTTTAAAGCGAAAACCGAATGTTTAAGACTGGACTCTCGCTTTGCAAAAGGAGCAAGATTTGTGTGCTCACAATTTTTCACATCACTTTCTTGTATTCTAATCCAAAGATCTCGCGCTTTCTTCACACAAAAGAATCATGGCGAAATAATTGCGCGGAGCACGACGTATCGTAAACGAACCGAGTCCGTCTTCGAAAGCTGGACGGAGGATAAAAAAATGCAGCTAGGATGCTTCCCATAAAGTTCAGGAAACTATCATGAACTGTAACCTACCGCGCGTGCAAGACATCCGCAACGGGTTTAGGACCCATGACCGGAAAGTGAAACATACATGCTGGTTAAAAAAGGTGCATGGGCCCGCGTGTCATAGTCAGGAGGCTCGATGCACGCTGCCTGTGTCACCACAAAGGCGCCATTTCCGTGGCAACTACTTTTTCGCACGAATTAAAGGCCGTGTGGGCTCGTGGCAACTGGCGGGGTTGGTGCGGCCTTGCATGCGGCACACGGGAGCGGGCCCACGCCGTCATTGTCTGGATTCGACCGCATCCCGTGCGAATCAGCGGCCCGGGAAAATTGCGATCGATGCGGCCAAGCCCAAAACACGACGGCGCCTGGATCCGAACACGCTCGCTCGAGTCCTGTGCGCACAGGTGGCGCGGCTGTGGGCCCGGTTTTCGTCGTCTCGAGCCGCATGCCAATCGCGCGGGCCCACCTCTCATCGGGCAGCCGCAAAGGGAATCGACGGCCTACAGCGCGCCGCAGTGCAGGGGCAGTTTTGGCATTCGACAGCCGCGCCGACGTGCCGTGCGGACGCCGGCGTTGGCGCCGTCGGCGCGACGGCGCCGGCAGAGACGAGGGCCGGATTTTGTTGCTTTCGGTGAATTGCTGCTAGGTGTGGGAAAAGGATCTTTTGCGATTTTTTTTAAAAGAAACACAAACACTCATATTTCAACTCTCTCTGTTTCGCCCAACGGAAGAACGAATCAACCAATTTTTACAAAATTCAAGAGATCTCTAGCGATAAGCATGCGCTGTGAGGTGAATACTAGAAGCAAGGCGGAAGGCAGCAGCAAAGAGGGGAGCGCATGCTTAGCTTCAAGCAAGAGGCGACAAGGAAGAACGAAATGGTTCGAAGTCACAAGCTAAAGGGCGCGGCTCGGATGTTACCTCTTCCCCCGACGCCTTCACTCCTGACGGTCGCGTCACCACGCCCCGCCGCTCCGCTTCCTTTTCCACCGGCTCCGCGTCCCGTCGTCCTCTTCCAGGCGCCGATCGCGACGGCGCAGACGCCGACCAGGATCAGAACGGCTGCTGCTACTGCTGCTGAGACCAAGACGCCAACCATCAAACGCACATCAGATCAGGGTTGAGAACTCGACGGATTGGGGAATCATTGCTGCTTGTACTCGAGCACGGCGTGATGGAGAAGAGAACAAGGGAAAGGAAGGATTGCTGAATCATGGATGCACAGAACTCACCGCGGCCTCGGCCTCCCTCTTGTAGCGCGCCCCCGACAAGCTCCTCTGATGCCGCGTCGCAGTCTCCCGGCGAGTCGTTGGGGTGGTTTCGGAATTTATTCCCGTGCTGGACTGGCTAGCGGCAGGTACAGCTTCGAAGGAGAGTTTGAATTCGGGGCGAGGCGGGCCGTCGGATCGGGGCGAGGGCCTTGTGGAACGGGCGGTAGGGATGGGGGCTTGGCGGCTGCGGGATCCGACCGTTTGACGAGCCGCGATTTGAAATGAGTTAGGCTGCGGTAGTAACTGGTACTGATGAGGTGGCGCATGTCGCTGACGCTCGGTGGCCTTTTACGGCTTTTCGCTGACATTCACTGCGGCGAGACGGTGAGACGACGGAGGATTTTTGAATCCGATCACTTTTTCCTGTAGTACTACTTGTTTACCCTTCAATTTCAATTGTTTTCGAATTTGGGTTGCTGCATCAGTTGATCGAGAGGCAGGCATCATTCGGTCGATGTTTACCTCCATGAACTCGTGATTCAAGGTGGCGACAAGCAAAAATGTGCGAGCCTGAAAAGTCGTGAGATTTTCCACTGAATGTCAAATCGCTAATCATCTGCTACGAGACAGACTGACGGGGCAAGAGTATGGACGAAATAATGGTACAATTCCTGATTATGCATCCATTATTACCAGAAGAAGTCCAACCCAGCATTTCCTCCCGGGTCCCCTCCCTCTTTACGCATCACACATGTGAGATGCAACCAGGACACGAGAGTACATGACCCTCCCAATCTCTTTGCTTGCAAACTCAACAAAACTCCAACAAGCCAGCAGTCATACGGCAAACCGAATGCCACATAACAGAATACAGGCTGCATCAACCACATCCGGCTGCGCGCATTGAACCACCAGTGAGCACTGTTATGCACGAGAGAACGTCCTTGCATTTGGCCTTGGATTCATAAGATGAAATCAATGTGAGTCTCAGGAGTTACTGATATCAGGCCATGATTCCTAAAAGGAGGTTCGTACGCATCACAATTCACAAGCTCTATTGCCAAACGATTTCAAGCCACACAAAGTTCATAAGAAAACAAGATTGCTTATCGTCAAAACATATCGTGATCTGTTCTCTAGCACAAAACTTCAGATAAAAAGCTTCAGCCGGAAAAGAATGGTCAGTGAAATGTATATGTTCAAGGTAAATGAGTTGAAGAGGCCCAGGGAAATCCTCTGCCGCTGTGCTGAATGATCTAGCAATAATCTCAGCTTCCGAAGCTCAAGTACCATATTACTTTGCTGTGCACCCTTAATGTTCTCTTGAAGAAGAAACTTGCTCATTCTGTTGTCTTCAGCAATAACAAGTATGCCTGCAATCCATTCGATTGCTTCTTCACTGTTAAATACAATGAAAGGCATGTCTTGTGATCCACCTACAAGATGAAAAGAGACTTAATATAAGTAAATACTACCATGTGAGTAGGTACACAAGTAATTTGACAAAAGTAAGAGTGGTAAGATTAACTATCCAAAACCGAGAGAAGACTAAATCGGACCCAAGAGCTATCCAGAGGAAGTGCCTGCTATTTAAGACATCGAGATAAAACATGAGACAACAAGTTTTGTTTGAACTAATTTAAGATTTGACTTCCCTACTAACACAGGCCAACACTTCAACCAGGTTATTATTCCATCCTGGAAAACACAATGGACCTTAATTCCTTGTGGAAACACTATCCAAGCATGCCCCCACACCGTAACTAAAGTAAATCCTCAGATTCTCAGTTCACTAGATACAGCACTGATATTCAAACCATACAGGCAGCAGCTGCAGTTAACAGTTCCATGATTTGACCCTTGCACGGGGAAATCCAAATAATTCTTCAGATGTGTGCTAGTACCCATCACCAATAATTGTACGCAACCTAAGCAGTACCAAAAAGCATTGCGCCAACTTATGCCTTGCATATCAGGGTGCCATCAATAACATCAGATCTTTGAAAGGAAATGGTATATAAAAAAAGGATCTTATATTGATATTACCATGTGAGGCACTCTATTTTTCACCTACAGCATGTCATGAAAATTCGAAGGGATAGCACTTTTTACAATACAACATGTATATAAGTTTTAACCCAGTGTTCAGATTATTTTCTTAGCTTCAGCCTGGAAAAACATTTTCACTGACACGAACTATAAGGTATTCCAATTCAAATTCCATCTAACCAAAGGGGACTGATATCATACTGGTGGCAGGAGTTTGCTAGGATATAATCCACAATTGTAGGTTCCGAGAGTTCCGACCAACTTTGCTAAGCAGGTCGTGTAGTTAAATAGAGAGAAATGAAAATATAGAATAGAAGCATCACCGATCCACCGTGTGGAGTAAATTCTATTGTAATTAATAGCTCATCAGAAAGCCACAACCAAGTCTCGGAAACTACTAGCACAGACTTATGTTCCCCAAACTATACAATGCTGGGTCTACATTTTCATATTGAGTGCCTCACGAAAGGATTAGAATTCAAACCATGTGGAAGGTAGTTGTATTGATAAGATGTAGCCATCCGATGAAAAAAATGATTGGATTTTTCAATGATTTATTTCAACATCAGCATGTTCCAGTTGCCACCAATTAACTCAAAAATCAAAACAACTGCAGAGACTTTGGCAATTCATAAAAAGATAAATGAAGTAAATCAAATCAACACTTGAGCATTCATGGCTTGACTGTACTAAGGATTCTAATTAATAACCAACCTGAGCCACTCAACAGAAGTAACAAACATTTCTGTCTGCAGTTAAAATGTGTGAATCTGCCAAAGAAAAGTGTGAGTTTATGTTAGCAGATTCTCTTTTGGGAAATAGAGAAGCAAACGAAGAAGTAACTTCAAATAGCAAATTCAGTACATTAAACGTATGCATTGCACTCAAAATTCTTACACGGTATCTTAAATTATCTCTAACATAAGCCTTGACATTTGATAACATTCCGGATTCAAAACCTCTTGATTATTAAGTAAAGCTAAGGTCAGGTGACCGGCTATGTTATATGTGCTCCATGTGCCATATAATATCACTAGTTTGAACGACACTTAAATTGCAAATCAATTAGACATCACACCCTGTGCATGTTGCCAAGAAGTCACTCCAAAATCTGGGTGAACCTGCAAAGCTACTACATGCACCCAAAAGCCTCTGGACCCTTTTTCCAGGGCTGCTCCGAGTTTCCTTAATAAATATTTATCATCCAAAAGAAGTGTTGCCTAGAGCCCCAGACCCACAGCATCTCTGAAAAAACATTATAATCTCTGGGCAGTACTTCTTTGTGAGGGATTATAACTTGTAAACCCATGTAACTCTAAAATAAGCACATCAATAGTCATCTGAAAATATAACAAGTGACTAAGTCTGTTTTAGCTCTTATGTCTATAGTTGGAAACATGACTAAATGACATGTCCAAATTTACCTTTTTAAAAAAAAAAACATGGAAAACATGTATGTTGTTATGTGAAAATATATGTTTTAATTGCTGAAAATAAGAAAAGGTCATTTGAAGATATCGCAATACCTTTGGTACATTGGAGCTAGGAGCGCTGAAATTTATTTGCAATTGTTCTTATCCAAACCCTATCTTTCTCGCTATATGCATAATTGGAATTGGAGGCCAACAAGATAACACCTTCACTCTTTGTTTCACCATTAGTATCGGGACTGTTCGGAACAGGTTGAACTAACACAGAAAGAACGCCGTCTGGAAGAATCTTCCTGAGACGAGCATCTGATCAAAGTAGCATGGTTGGTACGGGCTAAAACATATTTACATTAAATAGTCAAACAGAGGACAATGAGCAATGTTGTGAAAAACTCATAACCAGCTAAACAAGAAAAATATATCACAATATTGATCAACCAAACAGATATAAGTAGATTATTCTTATCACTAAGATGAACGGAGTTAACTTTGTAATCACCACAAATTGGCATAACAGAAGCTGCATACATGTCCACAGAACTACAGATATGCTACCCCATACATTATAAGCAGCTGGACTGAAACTTATTTCAAGCGATCAACAAGAGTGGCACGTGTACCTGAAAAATTAGGAAAGTACAAAGCATCCTTCAGATCAACAAGTCCAGCTTGCAGCATCTGATTTTTGAACCACTCAGTCATCGCATATTTTGAAGTATCTGCAGGTGGATCCCAGTATCCTCGTGCGCATAACACATCCCCAATTGCTATGAGCTGTGAAGAAGCAGAAGCAAGATGATACATCTAACATGTTTCACACAAGAACAGCAAAATGTGATACACAAGTAGGCACTGACAAACCATCCACAACTAGTTAAAAGAATAATTCGCCATTCCTACAACTTCTCAAGAAAATTTATCCACCATAAAAGAAAAGAAAATTAAGTGAGGTGCATTTCATCAGGTTAAATTTCATTCAATCTGTACGACCGCATTAACCGGTAAGAAACTGAAAACATACCACAGATGTTGTGTTTGTGTTCCGCAGCAGAACATAGGACGCCCATGCCATGTCCTCCTTCTGCGCCGCTGATAGGTTCTCGGACATAACAAACACCTGCCTGCTCCCCTCAGGCAATGGCACGCGGCTGGCAGCATCAGCACCCTGCAACACCAAAAAATCCCAACCGCACAATTTTTCAATTTCCAACACCGCACTGCAATGCCATTTCATGATTTCTTTAAACACAAGACGAGGGAATCATCCCCTTCCCACCTCTAGGAACCTCCCGAGGAACGGCAGCGTCGCCGAGAACGCGGCCAGGCACAGACCCAGAGCCTCGGACCTCTGCGAGTTCGCACAACCAGTTAGGCGCGTCGTTATAGTGAGTGAAGGAGGAGCGGCGGGTGGTGCGGGATTGACGAGGACCGACGAGCTGCGCGGGCGTCGGTGACGGGGAGACGACGTGGTTGAGGAGGACCAGGGCGCCAAAGCCGATGCCTATCCACCGCGGGAGGTACGACTCGTCCAACCCCGGAATCCCTGGTTATGTCAGACGAAGCCGTCGTTAGTGCAACCATCTCAGCGCGGCGGCGGGAGAGTGGGAGGCGGAGGGGAGCGCGGTACCGAGGGTGAAGCGGAGGACGGAAAGGTTGACCTGCTGCTGCTGAGAAGGGTCGGAATTGGAGGCGCGAACGCGGGTGCTCAGTGGGCGGAAGCGGGGTTCGGTCGCCGGAGCCCGGCGTGGGAGGCGGCGGGCGGTGGCGAGAGGGTGGGAGTGGAGCGGCGGTGCGCGGGCGAGAGGCATGGCGCGGCGAACCGGATTGGTGGTCGCCGTCGTGTCATCGTCTCGCGCTGATCGCATTGTGAAGCCGCAGGCTACATGGGCCGCCCCACTATCATGGGCTGGCACTTCAGCCCGTCCACGAGGGCATTGGGCCTTACACATTTTCACCCCGGTTAACGAGCCCAGAAACTTTGCTAAAAAGGAAACAAACAAACCAGCACAGAAACTTCAGCCTTGCCTAGGCTCCAAAAAAAAAAACACTTCAACACGCACGGTGGCGAAAAGAACCCTGGAATATGGCACGAAAGCACCCCCAACACACACGCATGGTAATACCGATCAGTCAGATGAGGAACGAAGTAGTAAGCCGGAAATTTCTGCGAACCACGGACAGGTGACCGATTACTATTTCCGGTCAAAAGCCTCGTCGTGTCTTTCGCTCCTATTGGAGCGTTCGAGGAAAGGGGATCTCTTGCCAGGGTCATAGGGAGCATGTCTTCCCTGCGGTAGTGACGTTCAGCACTCCGCAGTAGACATCGCAAGGAAACTTGTGGAATCAGTCGCTGTGACCAAAATTTTCCTGGTTGCTGGTAGGTGATGGTGAGAGCACAAATCTTCAGCGAAACCGACCGCCGGGCCAGCCATTGGGGCGGCTGAGACTAGCGAGAAGCATCATGCGACTCCGCCGCGCTGTATCGTTTCGCCTGGCGACACGAGGAAAAGTGCTCCCGCTCACTAGACACTAGTCACCGGCGAAAGCAGGGGACACGGCCGAGACAGGTTCATGGCGGTATCTGCACAATACATACAGGTCGGCCATGAGAACGGCAGGGGCGAAACGACACCCTCCAATCCTTGGGCGCACCGAAAGCTGATGGTGCCAGCCCAGGATCCTTCGGTTTCCTCCAGTGCTGGCACGGTGGAGTCCACTCGGACGCATCATCGCCCCAGGTCGGATAGGATCCTAACGAGAGTTGAAGAACGCATAGTGGGAGATATTTAATCAAATCAAATCATTCGCTGGAACAGGGGGTTGCACGCCCGCAATTCAGCGCAAGATGCGTTGCTTTGCTTCTAAAGGCAGGTATTGGACCAAGTATACATTTTCTGTGTATAAACAAAGAAGGGCAGGTTGGCAGATCGTGTTGATGACGATGACATGCGTGGGCTAAAGGCCACTTGCAAAGGTGCAGGCGGCATATGAGTGAGTGGCTCGAGTGCTGACTTGTCTGAAGCCTGAGCGATCAAAGATCGCCATGCCAAGGGCAAAGGTTCCAGATCGAAACAACAGCCAACATGCACTGTCGCCCACTGATCCGTTCAAAGTTACAAACGCATCATCTTGCATGTTTATGTTAAGACTTGTTGCAGCCTTTGCCTAGACCTCAATGTAACATCAGAGCCATCGCCTTTGTGCCCTTACAGGGGCAAAGTAGCCGACAATACTGTTCATGCCATTTGCCTTATCAACCAGCCTGTTCGGTAGGCTGCAGCTGCGGCTGTAAAAAAATAACTACAAACACTGTAGCGGCTGCAGAAATACTGTAGCAGCTGCAAAAAAAATAACTGAAATACTGTAGCTGCTGCAAAGAAGCCGCTGCAAAGCAGCGAGACAAACAGGGTAAACATCAACATCGGTCACGCCAGCCACAACTGACAAACAGGGAAGAAATATGGACAGTTCTCAATGTTACACTCGGTTCAACATTCAAACACAATTCAGGAGCAAGTTCAGCAATTTCTACAGAATTCACAAAAATGAACTGATCACTAAAGCTCATCTGACCACAATATAATCAGCATGTACAGAATGATAAATCAAAGGCAGACGAATAGCATATGAACAGATAGATTAGGAGAAAATAACATTTTGGATCACACTTCGGTAGAGTTTCATCAAAAGCTCAAAGTTGATACATCTAAGGGTTAAAAAGGACCCAGGGAAAGGACAGGCGAAGAGCCTCATCATGTCTTCTGACCATACCGACAGTTCAATCTACATTCAGTACAGTTCACGAATCACGATTGCTCAAAGTATTCAGCTCTCAAGGGGGCAAAAAACAACCCTGGGGAAAGACTGACACAGCATTCTCATGTCACTCACTGACCACACAAAATTTCGAGTCTACAATCATATACACTTTCCTCCATTGCATACTAAGAGCCCAAATTAAAAATAGGATTAGGCTGCAAGCTGCACTGGTCTACCATCCTAATGTAAGTACCTCCGCATCATCTACATCCTCCTTTCTTGGACCTGACCACCCTCTCTTGCTGAAGGGATCCCTTTGGATAAATGAGAACAGAGTCAACACACAGACCGCCTTTGGTGTGTGTGCAATCAATCTGCGCCATTGAGAACTTCAGCTTCATCGGTTGGTCAGGTTTCGAAGCCACAAAATCGCCTGCATGATACAGGACCCAGCTGCCGGGCTCCTCCAGGTAGCACTGTGATAATGTATGCTGACCATCGGAGGTCGAGAGCTGGAAGCGGACAGGCTTCTTGTCCCAACCATGGACATGCTCCGAGCTACAGAGACGGCGACCAAATCGCTTATAGAACTTTCCAAGATGGACCCGGAAGTACAAGCTATAGGTTCCAACAGGGAAGCAGAAATCGACTTCCCCAACCACCTCAAACCACCAGATCTGTTGAAGATAAGCTACAGACTGGAATCTGCACAAAAAAATCCAGAAGATGTGAGATAATGAATTCTCAGTTTCACACAGAGTTATGAGGATATGTATGAAACAAAATCAATCGTGTCACATCAAATAATACTATTTACCTAGCTGAATATAACGAACAGAAATAAAATGTCAACACAGATGCATACATATCTAGTACCATCTTTGACAGAAAATAATTCTGTTTTACAATGTCAACACAAATGCGCACATGTCTAGTATCATGTTTCACAGCAAATATTTTGTTCTACAAGTTGAATGTAGAGAAACAAGGTGTTTACTGTTTAACAAAGGCTCAAGGAACAGGTCAATCACACCATGAGTTATTTTTTCTTCTGCTCTTTCAAGTTCATGCCACCATATCATCTTTCGGAAATAACTAACACAAATGGAACAAATGAAATATTAGTAAATGGGATATCAAAGCCATATTCACCTCGATTCTGAAGTTGGCATGTGCTGCCAATATCTTCTGTCATCGATCCCAGTT
This sequence comes from Eragrostis tef, assembly GCA_000970635.1. Lineage (NCBI taxonomy): Eukaryota > Viridiplantae > Streptophyta > Magnoliopsida > Poales > Poaceae > Eragrostis > Eragrostis tef. The sequence continues at coordinate 130,186 of LAPY01000263.1, forward strand.
ATCACCAGTGCTTTGGAGGATAGAGCCATACAAATCTGACCCTTGCTCTTGTCCAGCCAGAATTCCTATAACACCAAACACATACGACTTCAGTTAAACTGTTCATTTTTCTCTCCAATGATAAAAATACTGCTAAGGGACCAATTCCTGCCTCTAATGACCATTTACAAGAAACAATGATCCCTACCTACACACTTATTTATCCCAAAAAATACTTTAGGCTACCAATTCAAGGAATATGGGCTCAATCCTCCAGTGAATTACAGCAGAGCTCATAAACTTTCAGCTCTCGTAAATCAAATATAGAATGTCATGCGTAAGCAAAATAACAAGGAAAAAAATTCACCTTTGTTCCGTCACCAAAAGGCACAGGCCTGGCAAGCCTCGCATAGATCTCCTTCTTTCCGGCCAGCCGCCGTCTCCGCCTCCCCTCCTCGCCGGTGCCCACGAATTCCATCAGGTACCGGTAGTTCTCCGGCAGCTTGGCCTCCCACACGAAGTCCGCCCCCGCCGCGCCGCGGAACGCGTGGTTGAGCCGCGCGAGCCGGCAGATCTCCGGCGGGTCGAGCC
>LAPY01000263.1:130903-148181 GCA_000970635.1 Eragrostis tef
GCCGCGGGGGGTTCGAGCCGGAGCAGCACCTCGGCGGCGCAGAGCTCCGGCAGGTCGCCCAGGCCCACAGCAGCAGGCCCGGCCGACGCAGGCGCCGCGCCGTCCACCCCGAGCAGGACCGACACCCACGCCCCCATGCGCCCGCTGTTCCTCCAGTCGCAACGATCTTTCGCCGCCCCCCAACCTTTGGTAGATGAAACCGAACCAATCCCTCCAAGAACTCGATCCCGCGTCGAGCCCCTCGCCTGATTCCGCCGCTCCACTCCTCGAATTGAAACAGGGAGCTCCCCGCCGACGGACAGCACCGAATGGGAATCGCCCGGGAAATCGCTCGAGCTCGTGCGGTCCGCGAGATAAAAGCGCCTAGCTCTGGCGGTGGGGAAGAGAGGAGCAATATAAAGAGGAAGGCGGAGACGCCGAAATAGACGACAGCAGCGGGGGTCGTTAATGGCAATGGATATGGCCCTTTTTCTAACACCCACGCCAGTTTCACTTTCATTAATTGCAAACCGCGCCTTCCACAAGGACCTTTCTGTCTTGAGTGCCTTTGTGCTAATATTAACCCCACGCCCGTCTAGGATTTTCTCGTTAATGGTAAACAGATTGGATTAGTGAGCCGCCGTCAGCATTCTGCTCGCCTAGACGCGGTCCATGCACCGGTATGGTGTCTGGCGCCTACGATTCCACGCGTCAGCGACCGGCGTCCATGCACGGTAACCCGTGCGGTAGGTGCAGGGGCCAGATGGAAGCAGCCATATCGCCTGGAGACTTCCGCAAATGCCCCCGGCGTGTGGCCAGTGCATGACAGGCTGGAAAATCCAAGCGCCCAAATCTTCCCTCTTTAACTGAAAACCAGCTGCAGTTTCTAAAAACAGGCAGATCATTACCAAAAATAACGGGAAAAACACGCGATATCATCCGGGAGCAGATAATGTGGCACGGGGAAGTACGCGTGGCGTACGGAGCTTGATCGTGTGCCGGACTGCCGGTCGCATCGGTCGGGCCTGTCACGGAACGGCGCGCGAGCGTTCGGGCGCACGCGGCGCTGTGCCTTAGCCGTGGCGATCCGATGGTTTCGAGACGGTTCTGTTTGGTCCTATACGACGCGCCGACCAGTCTCTGCGTGCCTCAACTTTGTTTATGTCAAGCTTAGCTTCTGTTTAGTGGATTCTTCTGATATTTTTTAATCCATTTACGTGCTATATGGTACTTTACTCACCAGTAACTAAAAGTTTAGTGTAGTTGTTGCATATTGGCCAATCAATTTACTGTTACTGAACGTGGCGGGAGAAGGTGCCCAACTTTGCTGGCTCGCTTCAAATACGCGTATCTTTACAATTTGGTGGCTCCAGTCGAGCTACTACTTGGGAACACTGAGATATAACACCTTCCCATTCACGTTGTTTTCACCCAAATCAAGCGATTAGGTACGAGATCACGCCACGGAACCAATCAACACCATCCATCGACGAACACCAGGCGGCGGCCGGGCGACAAGCGCGCCTATACGTTGCTTTCAGCCGCGGCAGTCAAGTGATGACGCCGCCTAACCCCACGACCTAATCCCAATCTTAGGATTCCAATCAACACCACTTGTTTATCGCCATCGATCCCGCTCACGCTCACGCCCTCTCCGACTAACCGGCGTGAAAACAAAAGGGCACGATCTCGCCGGATCATTTGTGCCTCGGAAGCGGGACAAGACAGCTACGGTTAATCTAACGCTCTGCTAGCTACAAAATGTACAGTAATCTAACCTGACGTGCCACGGAGCGGGTCGGCGCATGTAGCACGGAAATCTTTTGAAAAATCTGATGCCTGCCGTGATGGCGCACCGTGCACTGTCGGCACGCGTACTGTGCGATCGAGGGTGTGGCCACGGACGGGACGGAAACGGAATGGCACAGGGAGACGTAACAGGTTCGTGCTCGTCTTAGGTCCATCTCGAAGCATCGTACCCCTCTGCCGTTGCGGTCACTTTCGGTGCTGGCCGGATGATTAGTACGTTCGCCCCTCCCGCATTACGAAAGCTCGCCTTATCGAGCTGGTGATAATTGCCCGTTTCTGTTTGATCGGTATCTGACCTCACAACCAAGCTGGAAAGGGAAGAGATTTATTGCACAAGTTAAGTGAAAAAAACAAAGATAAAACGTGTAGATACTCTGTTGGATATCGGCGCGTTACGTGCCTGCTGACGTGCACCCATGAGATGCATGATTTCGGCGCTACGTGGGACGCGCGACGGCGGCCTGTAGCAGCACGTGGAACGTTACGAGCGGAAGTCGTGCATCGCTACAACTTCTCCATCGCTATTGGCGTGGCATGTGTCCCGTGCATCGCATGCTCATCGACCGGAAGCCCCCTCCTCATCATCAAGACATCAAGTTAAAATGCCGCTGCTGCATTATTAGGGGGACGAATAAGGCAACATTCTAGTTACCGTTGTACAACAAGCTCAAGCGGAACAAACGCCGTCCTCACGTTCGCAACAAAACGCCATACACTTTTGAAGTTTAACCCCAAGGGGGACCCACGCAAGCTGAGGAAGCAGTGAACAGAGAGAATGCAGCTTTCCCACCAGCTCTCGCCGAGTCCCCATCGAGCCCTAATCCCTCATCACCTCGGCGGGCCCACGCGCTAATGTCTCACTCACTTATGGGGCCCCAGTCCTGCCCGAGACGATAGAGCCGCCGCCGCTGAAACAAATATCCCGGCACCAGCGGTGCACGCAGCCGAGGCGTGGATCCGAGTCAGCACACGCGCCCGGCCCGCGGAAACGCGAGACGTGGCGGGGGGCGACCGGTGGACTGCACCGGTATGGTGTCTGGCGCCTACGATTCCACGCGTCAGCGACCGGCGTCCATGCACGGTAACCCGTGCGGTAGGTGCAGGGGCCAGATGGAAGCAGCCATATCGCCTGGAGACTTCCGCAAATGCCCCCGGCGTGTGGCCAGTGCATGACAGGCTGGAAAATCCAAGCGCCCAAATCTTCCCTCTTTAACTGAAAACCAGCTGCAGTTTCTAAAAACAGGCAGATCATTACCAAAAATAACGGGAAAAACACGCGATATCATCCGGGAGCAGATAATGTGGCACGGGGAAGTACGCGTGGCGTACGGAGCTTGATCGTGTGCCGGACTGCCGGTCGCATCGGTCGGGCCTGTCACGGAACGGCGCGCGAGCGTTCGGGCGCACGCGGCGCTGTGCCTTAGCCGTGGCGATCCGATGGTTTCGAGACGGTTCTGTTTGGTCCTATACGACGCGCCGACCAGTCTCTGCGTGCCTCAACTTTGTTTATGTCAAGCTTAGCTTCTGTTTAGTGGATTCTTCTGATATTTTTTAATCCATTTACGTGCTATATGGTACTTTACTCACCAGTAACTAAAAGTTTAGTGTAGTTGTTGCATATTGGCCAATCAATTTACTGTTACTGAACGTGGCGGGAGAAGGTGCCCAACTTTGCTGGCTCGCTTCAAATACGCGTATCTTTACAATTTGGTGGCTCCAGTCGAGCTACTACTTGGGAACACTGAGATATAACACCTTCCCATTCACGTTGTTTTCACCCAAATCAAGCGATTAGGTACGAGATCACGCCACGGAACCAATCAACACCATCCATCGACGAACACCAGGCGGCGGCCGGGCGACAAGCGCGCCTATACGTTGCTTTCAGCCGCGGCAGTCAAGTGATGACGCCGCCTAACCCCACGACCTAATCCCAATCTTAGGATTCCAATCAACACCACTTGTTTATCGCCATCGATCCCGCTCACGCTCACGCCCTCTCCGACTAACCGGCGTGAAAACAAAAGGGCACGATCTCGCCGGATCATTTGTGCCTCGGAAGCGGGACAAGACAGCTACGGTTAATCTAACGCTCTGCTAGCTACAAAATGTACAGTAATCTAACCTGACGTGCCACGGAGCGGGTCGGCGCATGTAGCACGGAAATCTTTTGAAAAATCTGATGCCTGCCGTGATGGCGCACCGTGCACTGTCGGCACGCGTACTGTGCGATCGAGGGTGTGGCCACGGACGGGACGGAAACGGAATGGCACAGGGAGACGTAACAGGTTCGTGCTCGTCTTAGGTCCATCTCGAAGCATCGTACCCCTCTGCCGTTGCGGTCACTTTCGGTGCTGGCCGGATGATTAGTACGTTCGCCCCTCCCGCATTACGAAAGCTCGCCTTATCGAGCTGGTGATAATTGCCCGTTTCTGTTTGATCGGTATCTGACCTCACAACCAAGCTGGAAAGGGAAGAGATTTATTGCACAAGTTAAGTGAAAAAAACAAAGATAAAACGTGTAGATACTCTGTTGGATATCGGCGCGTTACGTGCCTGCTGACGTGCACCCATGAGATGCATGATTTCGGCGCTACGTGGGACGCGCGACGGCGGCCTGTAGCAGCACGTGGAACGTTACGAGCGGAAGTCGTGCATCGCTACAACTTCTCCATCGCTATTGGCGTGGCATGTGTCCCGTGCATCGCATGCTCATCGACCGGAAGCCCCCTCCTCATCATCAAGACATCAAGTTAAAATGCCGCTGCTGCATTATTAGGGGGACGAATAAGGCAACATTCTAGTTACCGTTGTACAACAAGCTCAAGCGGAACAAACGCCGTCCTCACGTTCGCAACAAAACGCCATACACTTTTGAAGTTTAACCCCAAGGGGGACCCACGCAAGCTGAGGAAGCAGTGAACAGAGAGAATGCAGCTTTCCCACCAGCTCTCGCCGAGTCCCCATCGAGCCCTAATCCCTCATCACCTCGGCGGGCCCACGCGCTAATGTCTCACTCACTTATGGGGCCCCAGTCCTGCCCGAGACGATAGAGCCGCCGCCGCTGAAACAAATATCCCGGCACCCCGTGTGCACGCAGCCGAGGCGTGGATCCGAGTCAGCACACACGCCCGGCCCGCGGAAACGCGAGACGTGGCGGCTGGCGACCGGTGGACGCCGCGGTATTCGGTGGAGTGGAGCACAGCGGGGAAAAGAAATACTACGAGCCACTGTCGTGTGAAAAGTACGATGATTGTTGAGGGATTAGGTGAGTCTCGTCTCGGTGGTTTTTTAATCCAGAGTATTTTCGCTGTTGCAGCAGATGGTAATTTTTTTTTTGCGAGGGACAGTTTGTTGCAGCAAATGGTAATGGTTGCAGGTCCAGCAAATGTTATACATAGACTTCGGGCCGCGGAAGAGTTTGGTGCGAAGAGTATCCACAAAGCGTATTTTTTGACGCAGTAACATTGTACGTATATTTGTGTTTCACGTCCTTTTTTATTTCCTGCTTGGGAAAGAATTTCCGAACGATTGCTAAGCTTGTATCAGCGGGGGTAATTGTAACAAGTCAAATACGTACTGCAACATTGAAGACAAGCTCTGAAAATTCGAACTGATTCCGAGCAAGTGGTCTGCCTCGTGCGCGCTTCGGAGCGGTGGGAAACTGGGAATTGACTAGACGACCCGTTCACCGTTGAACCTGCTGAATTGCCGCCGGCAGCTACATCTGTGGTCACTATCCGACGAACTAGCCAGTTTACGAGGCTGATCCGTACGATGCTGATGCCTTTTGGTTTGTGAGCTCATCACGTTGTCATGTGACACAGCTCCAGCACCATGCACGCATCTATAGCAAAGCATGGAATCCAGTTGGACCCTCATTATTTTCCCGTGTGCGCATCCTTTTGTTTAGCGGAGCTGAGTCGGTACACAGTCACGCACACCGCACATCACGTACACGGACAAGGCCAGATACACCACCGTTTCAAGCAACTCCATCCAATAATTGTGCTTATAAATTTGCTTAATTAGGTGTTTTCTATTTATGAAAAATAATGCGCCTGCAAGATATAGAATGCTGCTACGTACCATACATATCTTCAACAAACGCTTACACTATAAGTGAGTGTTACTTGAGACAATAAGGCGAATATGTGTGAGATGCTGATATGCGTTTCATTCTTCGTATTAGGTACAACATTAGGTTGCTTCCAATTAAGTACTCTAGTTATTATCCACTAAAAAAGGTAACTAGTTCTTCAATCCCTTACAAGTTAGTAGGAGCACAAGCACAATTATAAGAGTAGCAACTCCGTGAGGGTGACGGGCTGAAACCAAAGTTCGAATTGATTACCACTACGTAACACAGATACGAGGACCTTTCAAAGTAGCGGATTAATTAGTTTGCAACGTAGAATGTGTATCAAAATATCAAGCCGTAAATCCCCGCAACAGGAGAACGACACCATCAAGCCGTGCATATCGAAAGTGACACAATCAAATTTTAGCGGTACTTTCACAACCATGATCGTGGGGTTTCAGAAAGCCGGGGCTTTGCTGAAAGCCAGGCCAGAAGTCACTGACCCAAAGAAAGAAAGAAAGAAAGAAAGAAAGAAAGAAAGAAAGAAAGAAAGAAAGAAAGAAAGAAAGAAAGAAAGAAAGAAAGAAAGAAAGAAAGAAAGAAAGAAAGAAAGAAAGAAAGAAAGAAAGAAAGAAAGAAAGAAAGAAAGAAAGAAAGAAAGAAAGAAAGAAAGAAAGAAAGAAAGAAAGAAAGAAAGAAAGAAAGAAAGAAAGAAAGAAAGAAAGAAAGAAAGAAAGAAAGAAAGAAAGAAAGAAAGAAAGAAAGAAAGAAAGAAAGAAAGAAAGAAAGAAAGAAAGAAAGAAAGAAAGAAAGAAAGAAAGAAAGAAAGAAAGAAAGAAAGAAAGAATTTTTTTGAACAGTGAATGAAGAAGGAACACAAGTCAAAAAAGGCGGAAATATGATCCGGCCACCCACCAGGCTAAACGAGTCATGACCTTTTGCGCCGTGAGTGGCAGAGTTCGGCTTGTCGTCAATCCCTCGGCGACACCTCGCGCGGAGCAGCACCGCCGTGGGATGGGATCATGGGAACTTGCGGCGGAAGTCGTGCTGCGAGATTCTCTTGTCTGCCAGATTCGCGGGATCTACATGCTGCACTGCAGTGGCCAGTGGGTAACCATCCCATCCATCATTTCGACCCATATTCTTGGCCGTCACGGTCATTTTCTCACCTCCGATCGATCGTCCGCGCGCGCGATGAAACGGAACGAACATTGCCGATAGAAAAATTGACCGGACGCGGGACTTCTCAACACCGTCGACGGTGTCGTACTCCGGTACTCGTACTGTTGGCGGCTGCTCGATCGCGGCCATGTTTTTCGGCCGACCGGCCGGGCCCGGATGAAGGGCATCCATCTGTCCGTACGATGCCGTGGCTTGGATTTGTGAGCTTATCACGTTATCGTGTGACTCAGCGCCAGCACCGGTGAAGATTGGCGTCTAGCACGGCGCGCATGGTGTCCAGTTGGATCATCCCGTGGGCGCATGCGTCTGTTTCATTAGCCGAGAGCACATCGCTCCGGGGTAGTTACACAGTCACACATGCACGGCAACATCATCGCACACAACCACCGTTTCAAGCCACTATAATTGCAAAGAATCAGTAAGGTGCTTACAAACGTGCTTAATGTCTCCGTTAGAAAACAAGCGAAAAGAAGCAGTTACAGAAAGCAGACGTATCATCATGCTTAGAGACAAGAACGGGAGTTTGGGTGATACGAGCTTCATCGTTTCTTCCAGTGGACAGACAGCACATGTCATCATCAATAATATGTGTAGTAGGCGCATGTGGACAGCAAAATGTTCAACAGGTCGCGTTGCTCCAATAAGGTGTAGCTGGTGTAGTCTTCTACTCTGGGAACTCGATTATTGGCACCACAGCCACCTACTGAAAGTCTGAAACCCATAGATCGATTCGTTTATCACCGTATACCAGATCTGAGCGACGTCGTCTAATCTTGATATGGACCCGGCCGGCCAGCTCGCTCATCGAGACCATGAGGCCGTGCACATGCCTAATCAGAAACGCAAAATTGGAGTACAGACTTTCAGAATCTTGGTCCTTGGAGTAATTTCTTTTCCGAGCCGAGAAAGTCGTGGAATGTCCATGCATGAAGTAGGGCAAGCAAGCCGCAAGGTATCAAAACGCCCCTTTCGGTGAGACGGTAGCCAAATCCGGTGCTCGCTGGGGCCGTGCGAGACGGGAGGCTGGCCAGTGCCACCCAGTTCCAGTGCCAGGGCGCGCGGGTACGGGGCGGGGGTGGAGAGCGCTCTGTTGGATCTTCTACCCGCCGGTGTAGAGTTTTTTTTTTTCGGGTAGGGTAGAGAGCCGTTAATCTTTCCAGTCCACTCCACGCCACCGACACATCTTCAGCTAAGGACGGTACAAAGAGTGTTCGTGGACCAATCGTTTCCTACGCTCAGGGGCGAAGCTGGAGTCAAGATGATGGTGGTGCCACTCCACTAAATATCCATAGCATACACATTACATGGTGATTTCAGCTAGTTACTGGTAAAAAGACTGATTTTACCCTGGTGCCATGGCACCACCCTAGCTTAACGTGGCGTCGCCACTGCCTACGCTGCCGGCCTCTTCCGCCCCCATGACCAAGGAATGAACGTCGCCGTCGACCGTCAATCTATTTCATCCTACCCGGCACAATCTGCCTGTACGCACGCAACTCACCGAGATATTTTTTACTTTTTTTACTTTTGCTGATAACACCGAGATATTTCTTCGTTCTCCTCCCGTCTGTTTGCAGAGGAGCGTGTGCACGCACCAAAATAGGCGTACGGGTTACAGATCGTCCGCGCGCAACGTACCAAATACGCGTACGGTTGCAGATCGCCCGCTGATTCGCCTGTCCGATCAGTCGTGATCCGAAGCGACGGCCTGGCCGGGTACGTGCAGGCCCCCAGCGCCAGCGCCAGCCCACCGTCGGAGAAGAAGATGCGTGGACCGCCCGCCGCTGATAAATGCTGTGAGGCCACAGAGCCGTGGCGCACCATGACTGCGTGATAAGGAGTCCCACGATTAGATCGCCGCGACCGCGTCTCATCGTCCCCACTTGTTGGCGCTTGCGTACAGTGGGTAGGAGCAGCAAGCGCCAGTACAGCGGCGGGAGCGCACACGGGGCTTGGCGAGCCCGCCCATTCCAGCTGGTGACCGACCGAAGTTGCAGGCGCCGCCGGACCACAGCGCGAAAGCAGACTGCTCGTCTTGTCGGGCGGCATGGCGGCGAGTGACCGATGCTTGGGTGGTGCCGTGACTGGCGAGCGCGGAGAGGATGCGAGCCGGGGTTTGGACTATCGGGTTTGCACGGAAGCTTATCGAGTTTGCACGAGGGACACGCTGTGGCCGCCTTGCGTCGTCAATCTATCCATCCACTCCTTCCTCGAACGAAGCACATGCCGATCCAAATGTCCGATCAGTCGACGTCGGCGGCAGCCGTCCGATCCCGGTGCATGCAGTTAGCTGAGCGGGCACGGCGCCGCACCACCAGCCGCCGTGAGCTAGAGACATGCGTGGACCGACCGCCCACCGGCCCTTGCTAGATGCCGATCGAGTCGTGAAGCGCCAGGACTCGTGATAAGGAGGGTGCGCACGACTAGGGGCCTGTTCGTTTCCGGAGCAAAAATTTTAGTCATTTAGAATTTTGTCATTTAAGAGTACTAATTAAAGTCTAATTACAAAACTAATTGCAGGGCCCCTAAGCTAATTTTCGAGACGAATCTAATGAGGGTAATTAAGACGTAATTAGAAGATAGTTACTGTAGCATCACTATAGCGAAACATAGCTTAATTAGGCTCGTTAGATTCGTCTCGTAAATTAGCCCCCATCCCTAAAAAGGTTTTGTAATTAAACTTTATTTAATACTCCTAAATGACAAGATTCCCTTTGATGTGACAGGGGCTAAAATTTTAGCCTCTGAAACGAACAGGCACTAGATCCTTCCTGCTCACCGCGCGCGTCTCTCATCGTCACGACTCCGCCGCGGCCATGCATCATCCATTCCGCACACGCCCCACCCGCTCGCGTAGAGCCAGTTCAGCGGCGGACGTAAGGAGACCACCACGCGCGCCAGCTTGCGGCCTTGCCCCCATTTTTTCATGGCGAAGTGACGGACCGGGACCAGCGATCTGGCGCGGCAGATTGCCCGGTTTGTCGAGACGCGCGCGGGCGGTGCCGCGGCCGGGCGAACGGAAACGTCAGGCGCCTTTGGACGCAACCTAGGCGAGCGCGGCGATGCTTTGTGTCGCGACAGGACGAGGAGGCTATGGCCTGTGGCCGAAAGACCGGCGTTTTCTGGGCCAGGCGAGCGGGAATTATTCCGAGGGATGGCGGGGGCCTGAGCAAAAGGTAGGAAAGACAGGCCTCCTTCTAGGGCCCACATGCAATTTTATGGGCCGAAAGTGTGTCGGTTCAGAGCTGTACCGGCCTTGTTACTCTTTGACCCCACTCGAATGCTCGATCACAACAGCGTGACATAACTGTACGTACTGTGGTAGCCTCCGCGAGGTTACGCGATGGAGCACCGCCTGCTGAACCTCCTGTTCCAAATCACTCTTGCTCATCTGGACCTAGCATCGCGTCCTGCACGTTGCAACATGCAAGCAACAATTTTCTTTTAGATGAATGGGATGGCTCCCCTAGTTTCATTCAAGAACGAAACAAGTGCAGTGTTAGGCGATGACAGAGATTTCACTGGGGCTCGGTTCGTCGCTTCCACAGGCCTGCGGCCGCCGCGCGCGTTCGCTCAGCTGAAGGGTCCAGCACTCCGGTGCACTCGACTCCTGCAAAACGCCGCCCGCGTGCGCACCTTCTCCGGCCCCTGCTCTACTGTACACTGCAGCCTTGCCGTGCGACCTACTACCTCGAGCTTGCATTTACCGTCCAGGATTTCAGGCGGAGAGATGCAGCTTGTGCATTGTGTGTCGTACAACTACAACATTCAGGATCTTTTTATTTTGCCATTTTTGGGGGGACGAACCTCTCTACCGGACGCGCCTTTGCTCGAGCATCACATGCGGTGCATTATTGTTTGCTGGATTCGGACCGAGGGGGTAGATGCTGCAGGGTTGCAGGTAGCAAGAGCTACACGAAATAATTGAAGGCATGCTTTTACGTGGTGGAGACGTCCCATCGGTGAGAGGGGGGAAGGAGGACGCACCCAAGGAGAGGACGGTCACGAGTGCTTTGGACATCTGCCTTTTTTAGTTTCACAAGTTTGTGTGTGACTGTGCGTGCGAGCCCACGCATGCCTTCTCTCTCACCTACACAGTCATGCGTCTTTTGAAGTTCATGATGCAACCACCACGCACTGTATCAGAGTACCAGCCACGAGGATTTTTTTCGATGACTGCTCAGTGCTCACAACTTCATTTTGAGCGTCTTGTAGTCTCTCGCTCTCCTTTCTTCCTGTTGTGCGTTATACGTACCAGTGTATTCTGGCGTGATTAAGCAACGGCCAGAAAATCTGCGAACCTAAGCTGAGTGTGAATAATGTGCCGTTACATATTCTCGAACAGTTCAGAAACGAGAACGAGTATCTTTTCAGAACAAAATGTTTGGCTGCTTTGCAGCGGCTGTTTTGCAGCAGCTACAGTGTTTCAGTTATTTCTTCTGCAGTGCGTGCTCCATCAGTGGACAGCCTGCCGAACAGGATGAAAGTTCCTTCGCGTGTTGGCGACGAGGAGGCTCACTACGTCCCGGCGTTTAATTATCAGCCTGGTACCGCAGCCTGGCGTTTAATTATGTAGGTATACTACTACTGCTTGTGTATCAGTCACGGCACGGGAGCCCGTTTGTTGGAATAATCCGTCATGCACGTGCGTTGAATGACGACGTACGACGAAACTGCAAGCCACCAACGCGAAGGGCTACTTGAGCCAGCTCTTCCCGCCGGCGCGCCGGACGTTCTATTCTACGTACGGCACCAATGACGTCCGTTCACTTTAATAAGCTGCGCATCGACGGGCTCGCTTCCGCGGGCGGTCAACGGAAACGCGCACAGGCGTCGCGCTCTCTACCCGTTCACGGCGCTGTGTGTGCCGGGCTGGACGGCATTCGTCCGCCAAGGGGCTCGCCGCGGGCCCGGGACGACACGCAACTCGTCTTCCAGGCCGGCCGGCCCGCGCGCGCGCTTGCACCTCCCGTCCGCGATGGCTACTTCGGCAACCTCCTCGGCGATGTGGGCCTCCTGCGCGCGAACCATGAGAACACACAAAGAACTAGTAATTTTGACTGAATGAACCATGAGAACTCTACTCCCTCCGGCAGGAACGAGGTGAATGCTAGGTTTTTCTCTCGGAGTGAAGAAGGCCGGTGCGCGCACTGCTGGGTGGGGAGTGGCTGAGTGAGGAGGTGGCTCGGGACGCGCTTGCTTCTCCTCTCTACCGGACGCGTCTCTGCTCGATCATCACATGCGGTGCATTATTGTTTGCTGGTTTCGGACCGAGGGGATGGGGGCAGCTGCGCAGGCAGCAAAAGCTACACGAAAATGGAAGGCGTGTTACGTCGTGAAAACGATCGGCGAGGAGGACAGAGGAACGAGGACCATGGACGTTCACGGTCACGGCTCACGAGTCCATGATGGCGATGACTGCTCACAACTTTTATTTCGAGTGTCATGCAGTCTTTCGCTCTCTTCTCTTCCTGTAGTGCGTTAATTATACTAGTGCTCAAGGCAACTTCGATGTGATTAAGCAAAAGCTAGAAAATCCACCTCAACATATTCCAATCGACACCACGATGTACCTGCATGTTGTTATTCAGTATAGATCATCGCTCAACCAATCTTGATAAATATTCTTCGTTGTATATTAGCTAGCCGGCCTCTAGTTTTGATACGAGTTTGAAATCTGCATTCCATGAGACGATCAAGCAAGAGGACGACACGTGGGTACCGAGGACTGGCAAGAAGATCAGCCGCAATGTTCCGGTGTTTCTGCTTCTTGGTCACACATGGAACAGGTCGGGTTAGCCTGCAGGTTGTGCCTCAGGCGCCGATCAGCCTCCAGGTTGTACCCAAGCAAGCTGATGAGCATGAAAATGTTTTTGCTACTCTTGCCGTTAGCTTCTCGTCGGAGCAACCCCAAAAAGGTCAATGACAGCAGTGTATACCTGGGCATTCTCGTCGGCGCCGTTGGCATCACGGTTGCCGCCTTCTCCAGCCCGTTGCGCATCAAGAGCCACTGCCGCCTGCTCCATGGGAGGTGAGTGCTGGGTGAGGAGGAGATGGCTCTAGTGTTCCACCTATACTACATGATTACCTGACCTGCTTGCTCTGCTCGATCTCACATGCCAGCGTTATTTCTTTGCTGGATTCGAACCGAGTGGGTAGCTGCGCGCAGGCAGCAAGAGCTACACGAAAATGGGAGTCGTGATTAAAGTGGTGAAAACGATCGGTGAGAGGGGGGTGAGGACCCAAGGACGGTCACGAGCGCTTTCAGTTTCGCTACTTGGTGACTGCGTGCGTGCCCATGCTTGCCATGCATGCCTTCTCACCTACAGAGTCATGCGTGTTTTCACGTTCATGATGCTACCACCACGCACTTAGAGGCCGATGACAGCTCACAACTTTTATTTCGGGCGTCCTCAAGTTCATGACAAATCAGATGCGATTAAGCAACGGCTAGAAAAATCAACCTCTGCAGATTACGAAGACAAAGCGTGGTGTCAAACTGTCAAGGGCATGTTTTCAGAGCAGTTCATAAATGAGAATAAGCAGTATCTCATCTTTTGAGAACAAAGGTCCTTGCATGCTCCAGTCCAGAAGGATAAAAGAAAACTATGTATAGATCACCGCTCTATGTACCAATCTCAATAACTGTTTTTCTTTGCCAAAATAATAACTGTTTTTGATAGTACATTAGCTAGTCGGCCGCTAGTTTTGATACTTTTTTTTTAAGAAATGGGAATAATCCTTATTCTAGCCTCTGCATCAGTAGTCAGTAGATGGCTGGTTTTTATATGAGTTTCAAGTGTGTGTTTTCCGAAAGATGATCAAGGAAACTGATGATACGTGGCTACCGAGCCGACTGACAGGACGAACCGCTGCTTAGAGCTTGTCAGGGTTTGTTGTCCCGGAACGTATTGAACCAACAATTGAGCATGGGAAGCAAACACTTTTCTAAAAATACAATGTTGCGCAGATAACATTTTGATTAAAGGGTTGCTTTTCTGTCAAGTTTGCCTTTTTTTGAGAAGTAGTTTTTGACAATTATTTGTTTACGCACATCAGCAACTTTTAAATGTTGCTGGAGCCATGGTAATTGCAGCTTGAGATTTGGACTGGCAGGGTAGAAGTGAAAAAGCTATTAAAGATTCCAATACCTGCAAACGTTTTTATCTTGTATATTCTTTTTTAACACGTTATCTTGTATATTCTGTAACACAAGTAGCTGGAAAAAGGAGCTTTTTTTTAGGGAAGCTGGAAAAAGGAGCTGGCTTCCGAGGTTCAGTATTTCAGACAACAAGAGTTGAGTTGTTTCAGCGTTTTGGGAGCTCGTGGGCTTAGCCAAACAAGTCTGATCAACACATACAGGCAGGCCTCGTCACAAGCCGGGCCTGACATTTGCTTAGTCTATGGGCTTACAGGTAATGGAGCCCGCCCGTACTTACCGATCAACGGCCTGGTCAGGAATGGCACGCCGCACGCCCATATAACAACTTGGCTCAAGTCAACGGTCAGCACACTTGTGCTCTTCTGGAGCGGCCAATCATGCACCATGGAATTGTTTTTGTGAGGTCACACATCCTCGCTCTAGTCACGACTCTCAAGCAACAGATGAGAACCTAAATATTCCCCTAATTTGGCGGATATTCGCACTGTTGGAGGCCCAGTCACTCATTCCATCACGTAATGCATACACCAATTACCTAGCTTTCGAAATTACACTACACCAATTTTGCTGCTTCATTTCTATGCAATTCTTTATGTACAAAGAACAACATATATCCATCATCCTCACGGCTCAAAAAGGAAAAACATCATCTTTCAAAGTGGAATGTAAAATCGTTGCTTTCAGCCAAGAAAATAGCTGTCGAAATTATGATAATCCATAATTTAAAAGAAATTTGGTCCCAAACCATTGATTAACGCGGTCGAACATCCCACTTAGGCATTAGCTAGAACCTACACTGGGGTTCTTTATTAATTGCACCACCACCCTCCCTCAAAAGCGACCTGTTCAGACCGTATCGCCGAGCCAAGCCGGTCATCATCTGTCCTCCCCCCACCTCCTCTGCCTTGTGGTGTCGTGGTGTCGCCGTCCTCGCGTCCTGACCTCGCCCGCCATGGCGAACACCGGGTCGCCGCGCGGACGCGGCGGCGGTCACCGCAGGAGCTGCGGCGCCGTCACGCGCGTCCACCTCGTGACCGTCTTCCTCGCCGCGACGCTCTGCTCCGCGTCCTACTGCCTGGGGATTTGGCACAACAGCCGCGGCGCCGCGGACAGCCGCGTCCTCGGCCCGAGCGCCGTCTTCGCCGCCGCCGAGTCGTGCGGCGGAGACGAGCCCCTCGACGACAGCTTCGAGCACGCGGCGGGCATTGCGCCGGGAGCCGTACGGGAGCGCGGGGCCGCAGCAAACCAGCCGCGTGGCGTAGGCAAGGCATCCCGTTCCGGATCGTCCGGCCTTCGTCCCTGCAGACGGGTAGCCTGCTCGACGTCGCTGCCGTGGTGAGTTCGCGGCTCCCGGTCCTCAATCGCGACGCATGCTCCTCTTTTCCGTTTCGGGTGCAACTTTGCAGTTCGATCCTTCTTCCTGAATCTTCCTTGGGAACAAGAACGATGCGGAGGATTTATGTGAATCGTCCATATTTTTCATTGATATATGGACGTGTTGGAGTTTTGGTGATCCAACCGAGGATTGTTTTGCATTTGTTTTTACGTTTTCGTCTGTTCTGGTGCGTAGTATGTTGGGACGGCAGGTTTGCACTTTAGTGGGCGACCAAATCAAGCAAGAAAGGACTGCAGGGGGCGAGGACAGCCGGTGACCTCGTCAACCAAAGTTGCGTTGACATTTTTGTTGGGCCACGCAGAGAAACCACGTCAGCTGATGGAACCTCCACGATCTTCAGTAGCTTGTACAGTGACACGTCATTTTCTTGTGCCTGGTTGCGGGAGTGCGGCCCCTGTATCGTGATATCTTTGTGCTACAAGCGGAGCGGTTCAGAGGAACAGACGCGTGCGTGTTACTTCACTTCTGTTCCGTCGAATTTGTCAGATAAGTTTTATTTTCGGACGCGATATTATATGCGTACTGCGAGTCCATGCTCATTGGGGAAGTCCATGGCGAACCCAGAGCAGACTCTGGACTGATCAGCGATTGGTTTCTTCCCTGCTGCGACTTCCATTCCATCCGAGAAGGTCGTTGTCTCGATGGCAAAACGATTGCGCGCGGACAGTGGCGAGCGGAGCTGCCCTCGCGTGGCCGCGACGTGGCGTCCTCGCCTCCTCGGCGACGCGGTCGTCGAGCTTAACCTGGAGAGAGGAGTCAGTCCCGGACATCGCTGAGAAGTTGCCGAGCCGACGAGGCCCAAGAAGAAGCAAAAGTTGACCGTGTATTGAGCCCAACCGCCACCTTCTGTTTGTCATGGGCCCTAACTTAGCGTGTCGAAATCAAAATCGAATCAAACCGGGCTACTGAAAAAAAAAATCAAAGATAGCAGGCCATAATTGAGAGTCCTAGCATTATTCTCCCCAAGCCACCATGTCCGGCGGCGGCGACTGGTCATCCCTCCCCGTCGACCTCCTCGAGCAGGTCGCCGATCGCCTATCGTCCTCCGAGCGCGACCTCATCCACGTCCGCCAGATCTGCGCGCACTGGCGGCACTCCGTCACGTCCCGTCCGGCAGCACCCTACCGTCCGTGGATCGTCGCCGGCGGCGCGTCTCCCCACTCGCGCGGCCCTAGCGGCGAGTACGCTCTATGCCTCCCTCTCGGCGGCCGGCGGCGGGTGGAGGTCTCCGGCCCGCCCGGCCTCCCCTACTGCTGCGGCACGCCGCGCGGGTGGCTCGCCCTCAGGGACCACGAGTGGTGGCCCTCGCGGCTCGTGCTGTGGGAGCCCAGCTCCGGCGCCGAGGTCGAGCTCCCGCGCCTTCGCGGCGTCGACGTCCAGATCTTCCTCTCCGACGACCCGCGCGCCCCGGGCTGGGTGGCCGTCGCGACGCATGGCGACAACAACATCTTTTGCTGGCGTCCCGGGCTCGCCGCCTGGAGCGTGCTCCTCACGGAAACCGTCAACAGCGTCGCGTTCCACGGCGGGAAGATGTACTGCATGCACCCGCGCAAGATTATGAGAGTCTACGACCTCGACTACATCCCGACAGCGGCGTCGTCCCCTCCCGTGCTAAAGCTGCTGTCCAGCCGCGGGTACGACGGCGTGCGTTCGTGAAGCCAAGCACGCG